>CAAE01014597.1:817977-844563 GCA_000180735.1 Tetraodon nigroviridis
TGTTTTTTTTTTTTTTTTCAAGTGTGTTGCTGTGGAGAAAACAGGAGCAAAAATCAAGAATTGTGTCTCGGGTCGCAGGAGGAGCTGTGTAGGGACCAGTCTGTCCACAGGACACAGGTCAGTGCAGAAGCTGGACAACAACAGCCTCACTCAGCTTCTATAAATGTCTCTGTGCATCTTCCCTAGTGGTTAATCCCCCTCTGCTTGCTTGGATCGAACATGCACATATTGAAGGACGGACATCAAAACCCTTAGTAAGGTGTAAAACCTAAATCCTGAAAGTGCTGGGAATCGATCAGAATCTCTCAGACACGTAAACCTGCAGGTGAACACATGTTCTTATTTAAAAGCCGTTTGTCGACATGATGGAAATCTCCAGATCTCCTTTGCTTCCTACAGGGACTTTGCGGCCCTGGCCGAGCCTCTCACGCCGGTTTTACCCCAGTTAGCTTGCAGAGGCTGTCAGGTCTGATTTACACGTCCCATATGGATGTGATCAGACCACCAGTTTGCACGAATTTGTACTTGGACTGAGGAGGAGAAAAAAAAAAAAGCTGGGGATATCCTCTGACTGAAATCCGATCATGTGTCAGAGATCAAGGTGGAGGAAGTCAGAGGTCTTGGGGAATCATTTTACACACATGGCTGATCTTCACCACATGGCTTCAAAAAAAAAAAAACCCAATGGAACAGATGGTCAGATTTTTTCATAGTCTACATTTTCTCCCCTCTCTTTCTCTGTCTCAATGACCTCTGACCTCACTGACCTTAGCTGTTGTTCAGCACCTTCTGTACAACTAAGGTCCCCTTATGGATCTGTTCATCCCATCTTTCCATCAAGTTTTTGTGCCACTGTGGCTCCTCTAAAGGCTTTGGGTTTCTATAGCTTGGGAGAGCTTAAACAAACGCAAAAGAAGGTAAACTGAACCAAAATTATTTCAGTTAATTTAAATCTCAGTTATTCTTGAATATACAGAAATAGGAAAGCACTGATCAAATTTAATCCACATTAACGAGCCAAAGACAAGATGACCAAAAAGATTTTAATGTGTTTATTTTCATTCCACACTTACAAAAATCTAAAAAGTAGTTACTATACATCATAAAAACAATATAGAAAACAGCTTGTTTGCATTCGAACAAACAAAAGAATTACAGTATTTTTTATTGAGTAAAGGCACATGTTGCTTAGTCGACAGCCTGCACTATTTACAGAAAAAGAAGAAGAAGAACATGTATTTGTTCGGCGTTTGGGTCTAGGCCCATCTGTGTGTGTGTGTGTGTGTGTTTGTGTGTGTACTGTACATGTTCACGACCACAAGCGCATTAACACACGCACAGAGGCAAAAACACATAATCACTCACTCATGCATCACACTCACGATCTTTTTAGGAACCATTGACTGTTTTTTTGTTTTTGTTTTTGTTTTTTTTTTACAGAAAGTGAAATAAATTGTGCACATTAAACAAAATAAACAGACCAGAAATAAACAAGGTGAGGCCGTAAGAATCACAACAGGCACGTTTTTTTGATTTTTTTTTTCCCCCACATCACGTCAGTTTTCCAGGTTTTAACCGTTCTTGCCTCAGTGGATCCCAACCTGAGAGATTTAGTTCACTTTCTGGATCCAAAGAGATTTAGCAGTTGATAAATGAGTCCAATGACCTGCAAATACAGAATCAACATGGCACTTTTTTAGGATTTCAAACAATGCACAGGTTCAAAAAGACATTTTTTATTCTGGTTGTCACAATTTCAATTAAAATCTCTTTGGAAACTGTATGCTTTGTATATTTGTTATTTTTATACGACTACCGCCTGTTTAAATACTGCCCGTTGAGTGTTTGTGTCTTACAGGATAAAACAATGCTATTCAGACATCAAAGTTTATAATTCCAGTTTAAAAAAAATATAAATTGTGAAATACAGAAATGTTCTTAGAGCAAAGAAAAAAAGAAAAGAAGTAGAACTCAAAAGATTTGCAGCTGTGCCGTTATTAAAAATGAGTGAAAAATCAAATTGTGTTTGAGTCGACACAATAGCAACAACACCTGGATATTCAAAGAGCTGGAAATCTCATCACCGCTCTACACTGATCATCTCGTCCGCTTTCTTTTCAAGACTCAGCCTCATTCCCTGTTTTTCCTCCTCCTCGTACCTTTTCCTCTCCGTTTGTTTCTCAGGCTGTAGGGAAGTGAGCACAATTTTAGCCACCGATAGAGATAACACGGACAGGAAAGGGTTGAACAAAACAGTCCAGATGGACGGGAAGTTGTTTGTTTTAACTGATTAGAAGATGGAGAGCGAGGGATACTGATGAATGAAAGCGGGAGCAGTGGAGGGCCTAGGTGCTACCAAAATGGGGCAGGCAGGAAAGCACTGAGGTTTCCAGCTATTGTACGCACAGTTTATCAAATGGCATTCCGTGCCAGCCGGAGTAAAAGGTCAAGTCCAAACAAAACAAAATAAACAGGAGAGTAAATAAGATGGATTATCTGAACAAGGCATGGAATTAAACAAAAGCAACGAAAGATTGTCCTGCGGTTCAGTGCATTACAACGTTAAAGACCTTTCCACATCAACTCATGAATAATTAGTCACTTCTGACATTTGCAAAAGTCGCTTTGCCTTTTAGGTTTCATTTTCACCCAAGCAGTCGGGGCTGTTTTATCGAGGGGTTGTTGAGAATCGCTGCGCTGCGGAGCTGCCATGTTAGAGAACCTGATCAAAAGTCTTTCTCTGTAAAATGTCTGCACCTCTAACAAGCTCAAGGAACACGCAGAGAGACTCAGGCTCGGGTTTTATGGCCCGACAGTAGCCAGAAAGGATGAAAGGTTAAAGTTGTTCTCGCCACCGCAGAGCCGTCACAACCGCAGCTGCCGCAGCTGAGTTTTCTGAATGACTTTTGTTGTAGTAGACCTCAGAGAATTGAGCTTTCATCACAACATGATGGGTTTTGCCGAATGAAGACCGGGAACAAGCTGTAATTCTGTCTGAACAGCGGTGGGACCATATCCTTCCTATGTCATTTTGTCTTTTGTCTGCGAAGAGCGGAAGATGTTTGGACGAAATAACTTGCTTAGAAAATGAGGCCTCGATAATTTCGCACCGTGGGTGTCTGAAAAACAGGGAAAATTACTTTTCTTTTTATGGCATCTGTCTTGCAGAAACTGTAATGATGCTAACTAAAAAAACTTGATTTTTTTTAATCTTCCAGTCTTGCGTCTGTTGTGCCAAATGCTCTGAAAATCTACTAAAACCAAGCAACAAGAGCTGGACACGAACAGCACGGCTCCATATACAAACACTTCTGTCTTGTATTTCATATAAGCAAACAAATCCAACATTTTCCAGTGATCAAATAACCCCGACTCTGATTTATAATCTTTGTGGTTGCTCAAAGTTTTTCCACAGTAAACAAGTTAGATTAAGAAAATTCGAAAAACCAAATCTACAAATACTGTTGTCAAGAAAGGCTCCAGAGAACACTAACTCACCATCAGCCCATCGTTGAGGTCAGAACTGAGCTCCTGTGCAGGTTGTGACGATATTAAGGTTACTTTAATTTGAATTTTTGAGTTAATACAAGCTTGCTGTCACATTAAAACCACAAATCCATAAATAAACTAGTGACAAAGAAAAGATATAAGATGTGATGCTACTTAAAGAAGCAGAATACATAAAGAACAATAAAGACCAGAAGAGGACGGATGGATCCAAAAGTTAATTATGGTGGACTCTCATTGGCTCGAGCCCAGTGAGAGCTTTCACATGATTGGATGGTATCTTCATTTCTTGCCTTTGCGTCCTGTTGTTATCATCAAGCGTTTCACTGCCAAAAACATCCAAAAACTTGGGAACTCACCAGAGTTCTTTTTTTTTTCTTTTTTTTTTTGCCAGTTTTGAACATATGGGTAGAACTTGAATGAATTACATGGGTCTAAAGAACATGGCTGCAATTAGATTAAAGGTTCTTGTCCAGAAACAAAGAACAGCGTCAAGCTGCTGCTGCTGCGGCTGCTGCTGCAGATGTGTGTCTGTGATGGTGGGATTCAACTTCTCTCTTCCGTCTTTCTGTAAGATTTGTTTTTTTTTCATTATCTGTGTGTTTTGGCATCACGAATGCTAATTATGGCCGATGGCATGGGTCAGTATTGATGATAATATTCAGGTTCGTTCACGCCGTACAGCTCGGCTAGGGTCCGGAACCTCGGCCCCCAGTCGCTCACGAAGTCATAATCCAAGTTTGAGCCGGTGGAGGAACTTTCCAGGGAGCTGAGGCTCCCGGCCAGAGACTCAGGCCCTTCGTAGCCGTAGATGTGCAGGGTGTCGTAGGGGAACCCGTCTCTGTCGTGATCCGCCTCGTCCTTCTTCATCTCGATCATCACGGCCATGTCGCCCTTGCAGGCGCTGGGCTGAGACTGGTGCGCTGGTTTCTGCACCATGGCGTAGAGAGAGGGGTGAGGATGGTGGTCTGGGTGACGCAGGAGGGACCCATCATGGCAGGCAGAGGAGAGGATGGAGACATCATAGCTGAAAGAGATGAAATACTATTTATTTTAACCTTAAAAGCCTTAAAATTGCTTAAATGTGATCATCGAATGTTGTTAGCATCAAAAAAATCCAACTTTTTTTGCAGCGTCTGTTACCATCGAGACCTAGAGCCAGACTTCCGAAGTCTATTTCTGCTGTCTTTTATCACAAATTTGTGTGAGTGTAGATATTTAAATCAGATTAAATCTTGATCATGTTGAACTAGATCAGCAAACTGACTGATAAAGCAAGAAGTATCGATGCCGCAATCGGAGAAATTATATATAATGGAATATGTGTCAAGAATAACCCCAGTCCAAAGTTGTTTTTACAGCCGGGACATTTTTGCCTTAACTAAATAAAATTGCAGTCAAAGATAAGGGCCGACTGAATCAACAACTTTGGTTCTTTTTTTATTTTTGTTGAATTTTATGAATGACGCCGAAGAGAAATCCAGGAACACATTTCTCAAACTTCTGCATTCACACGTACCCGTTGGTGTCCATCTCGCCTCCGCCCTCCTCGTCATAGGTGACTAGCTGCTCGTGAATTTCCCCACTGTTCTTCATGTTGGCCAGAGAGTCCTTCTGATATCGTTTCCTCATCACAAACAGGATCACAATGACTGTAAAAGGCAGCAGAGTTGGGCTGGCATCAGTACACCATTCAGGTTTTCCCCTCCTTTCTGCCTCAGCTTTAATTCCAGATGATAATAAAATTATTTCCTCACAGTATCTGCAGCCAGCGCCGTGATTAAAGGCAATATAGATGCTGGATAAATGTGTGTTAATTCCTTTTATTAGTGTAAATCCTCTCTGTCACATGTCACATCTGCTAAAGCAATTAGTCATTGTTGGACGATTTACGAAATTTCAGCCGTAAGCGCAATTTTCCTGCTGGACTAAACTTATATGCATTTAAGAAAAGAAAGAGGGGGAAATATAAACACAACATTGTGAGATTGGGGGCAGGAAACAAGAGGAAAGCAGAGCACTAATGAGGAAGAAGAGGCAGAAAACAAGAAGAATGAAGGGGAAAATGGTGTACGGTGTCGCAGACGTTTGCCCGAAGCATCAAAAACCTGAAATGAATCCGTTCAACCAGACAAAGAGCTGGGGGGGGGGCGGGGCAAAAGAACGAGGAAGAGAGAGCCAGTAAATAAAGGAGAGGATGTGATTATGAGAAAACAATGAGAGAAAGAAAGGAAAAGGAAGCTGGCACAATAATGAAGAAATAAACAATTAAGGGATGACGAAGGGAAAACAGGCCAGCTAATCCACATCTGGATGGCTATCGCATGCATGCGCAGGTCGAGAACAGCAGAATGAAGCTTCAGTCTTACCGAAACATTTCATTTGATGTATTTTATCAGTTTATGTAGTCTACTCACCCTGGGGGAAATGCCTATATTGCATATTTGCATGTTTTTTTATGGTGCTGAGGTTGGAATCAGGGCTTTTTCAGACATCGAGTGGGAGTTAAAAGTTTCGGGAAAAAGAGCAATGAAGTATGGAGTATATTGGGAGGGTGGTGGTGGGGGAAGACAGATACATCTGACATTAGATTAGGCCGGGAGCCTCAGTCCTGATATGAACCTCTTTCTCTCGCAGCATTAGCCATGGCTTTTAGTCGAGGGCAAGCAGGACTAATTTAAGTTTGCCTGGGAAACTAACAAATTAATCTTTTACAACACATGCTTGGCACTTTAATAAGCTCTGGAGATTTTGGACTTAGAGGGACAAGAGAGGAGTGCAAAAAAGAAGAACCCCTTTTCTTCTCAGAGAAAATGACACAGGAAATAGAGGAATCTTTTTCGTGTGTCAGACCTGACTTTTTTTGGTGAGAAAACGCGTGTGTGAATAGGGAGAGCTGCAAATTGCTCTGGGCTCTGGCAGATAATGACAAGTGCATTAAATAGTTCATCTGGCCTGCGTTGGGGGTGTTTGATAAAGAGAAAGAGAAAGGGGAAAAGAAGACGATAGGAAGGGGGTGCAGACAGAGACCCAGAGGGAAAGAGACGGAACGAGTGAGAGATGAAGGGAAAAAACAGAGGGGAAAAGGAGAGATAGTGAATGAGTGCATTAATAGTTAATAGCTTGAGTGTTTGGTGGTGTTTGATAAGCAGACGGCACCTAAAGAGCCGATAAACTCTCCTCATTACCATTCCCATTCTTCTGATGCTTTTCCCACATTTTCCTCCTTCGGTCTTTTTCCATCTTTAGCCTGTTTCTGTCTCACTTCGGCACTCTCATCTTTCTGTCTGTTTTGCCCCTCTCCCACGTCTCGAACCAGACAAGCTGGGAGATTTCTCATCTGTCACTCCAGTTCTGCCCCTCTTTCAACTTCTCCCTCTCTTCCCAGATCCCACTTGTTAGGCCAGTACCTCTCATCCAACGTGACAAGTGTCTCTTTTTCCGCAGAAATAAAATGTGCAGGAGGTGAAATTATCAAAGAGAATTTTCAGCTCGCACAACTGCAGGCATTATTTCCACATCCGCCGCTGCATTATTCATAAAACCAACACCGACGGAGGAGGAGGAATCTTCAAAACAAAATGCCTATTTATCGCCAGCAAGTGAATCTTTGCAGACGTATTTAGTCGGTTTTATCGCAGTTCGCACATTTTCTTAATTTTCACCTGATGCCAGCAAAGCAATAATTAAAAAAGAAATCAAGTCTACACTGTGTCCTGCTGCGGAAAGTACGCTGCGCTAAAAAACCTTCTGGTGATGTCAGTCAATTAGATTCATACTAAGTCTGACGTTCAGAAAACTACAAAAACACAGAGAAGATTCTCAAACAAGGCTGCCTTTTTTTAACGCCAATCATCATCGCTGCAGATAAAACACACCATATGGACAGGTTTTCCAGCTGGCCTCTAAGATTAATATTCAGCTTTTGATCAAGAGATGGTAAAAATAATGATGCAGAAAGCCGAGCCTATACTATCCTTATTAGAAGTGGGTAGATTCAGGTGTAGGAGCGAAGGTGGTTTATCTCCAGTCCTCCGCCTGAAGCACAAGCAGGCAGGGAGTTTATTTGTTTGCTGCTTCCAGACCCCTAAATTTCTCCCTGCTTTGTTTCTCACTTTAGTCTTTTCTTTTCTGCCATTTCCTTTCTCCTGATACACTCTCTCGTCCCTTGCTGCATTTAAACATTTTATCTGCCTCAACAAATCAAACATCAGCTGGAACAAATACAGAGAAAGTTTAATAAAAAATAAATCTTCCTTTTCTTCAGAACAGACGTTGAGTCACAGGATGAACTCTGCCGAGGTTGAGCGAAGAGAGGCCGCCGGTGCTTTTTTCAAATTGAAAGTAGACGGTCTCAGCCTTGAAAAACAGATCATTCGACTAACAGAAAGGAAAAGAGAAAACACAATCTCACCAAGTATAGTAAAGATGCAGAGCAGGATGGCGAGGAGGGCATGGACGCTCACTCCCATCCTCCGAGCACCGGCTTTACACAGCGTAGGAATCCGCCTGGCGTCACACTGACATGACTGCAAGTACAAATAATTAACTCTTTATTATTAGTTTAGACCGTCACAAGGGTCTGATGTGTGTGGTCACAGCCTCTAAGCTGGTCGCCCCTAATGTGATTTTCGACCACGATGCAGCAGAACAGACCTTGATTGCCAGTTTGGTGATGCTAGTCTGAACAGGTCGGCCTCCGTCGCTGATGCGCACGTCCACGCTGTAATCCTTGGGGTCATCCAGGCTGAACGGCCCCATTTTTACAATGATGGCTGCTGTATTGTCTGCGGAGAAGCGAGAAATAAAAAACATCAACACACTGTTCGCAGAGCCCAATAGCCACACTCAAAACCCAAAAGCTCTCTTTCTCTCTCCTGCACAATTGGTACAAATTTATCTGGCTGTATATCTGATTAAACCGAGCCTGATGCTAACCTGGATCAGAACAAGATATGGTTTATAATTTCTTTATAAGATCACAAATTATGACAACCTAAAGGTGAAGCTGATAATATAGCAGCTACGGTATGTATTTCATTGTAATGATGAAGCGGTCAAGCAGGTTCTGAAAGACCAGGAGCAGCAGACGGAAAAAGAAAAACAAAATTTGTGAAATGTGAATGTTGTGCAGAAGCAAACAATGTCGGTTAGACCTGAACAACAATACAGTCATTAGTCAATTCCCCAGCAGGCAGACGTTTCCTGCTGAGACGATGGGGTAGAGCGTTCCTGCACAATATCCCACCATTGGAGGAATTTCAGAGAAAACAATGGCAGGAAAGACCCTCGTGGAGACGCGAGCATACCTAGAGACATTCTTTTAAAACCCCAGAAACACCAGGCTCAGCTTTAATAGGAGGTTTAAATAAAAACAACCCACATTTGCATTAATTTTTTTCCCCTTTCAGTGCACACAACAAGAATTATGCCCTCAAATAAAACCCACAGTGATGCAAAACACACATACACACACACGCTCGTGCAGTTTAATAGAAAGAAACTGTTCCAAGGGGAATTTTTCTCAATTAATGGTTTGCTAATGTTGGCAACACTATTTATTTCTGCCTAGCAAAAATAGGAAAAGATTGCAAGAAAAATAGTTTAAAAGTGAAAATGGAACTTGGTTTTTGAACACTAAAGCTGGGCTGTGAGCAGTCTTTGCATCAGTATGTTGTTGAAGAGACGCACCACTTCTTCTGCTCTTTGTGCCGTGAAGTTATTCTGATTTCACTTTTGTGGCTATAAATTGCGAGCAGTTTGATGATAGACGTGAGATCCTTCACACGATGTCACAAAGGCGTGCTGGATGCAGAACATGACCTTCAGATCTGAGAACTGACAGAAACCTTCTGACGGGAGCTCCAGCAGGTCTCCTAGGTGTCCTCGCTTAATTGCAGTTTGTTGTCATGTCCAACCAAAGTGAGAAAATGCTCTGACTTGTGGAAGGAGTCTGATGCTCCGTAGAGGATGGATCCCGGTTTATAGTGACTGGGCAGATGGAAGACTACAGCTACGGCGTTACAGTTGGTGATACCACCTACTGTGCTGCCTAATTTGTAGGGATCAATGACCAGATTTCCATGTCCTTCCTCTGTAATCTAAAGTCTGTCATTCATTGCCAGCTATGTTTTTTCAAGATACAACTGCATATTTTAAAATTCCTTAGACAAAGCACCTGCCGTTTCTTAAATCTTTGAGACGATCCCATGAATGTAAACACCCTAAATAAACATGGTCCTTTTAGTTTTAGAGGAAAACTGTATGGCTAAAGTTCTGAAATGTTTTTTTATGTTAATGTTTTGAAGGAAAAATAATCCAATTACTTCACTTGGCCAACTTGAAAGTGTGTGTGGGAGTTTGTGTATGTGTTTTCAGTCTTAACTAGCTAAATAAAAGATAAAAACTACCTCTGTCCTCCTTCATCTCAACCCTCAACTGAATTTCCGCTCCTGTTTCTTGGTTTGAATTCAATTGAATTTCCTCTCCTTGGAATAATTCTCACTGTCCTTTCGATATTTTATTTGGAGAATTCTTTTGTTCCTTCCACCTCCATCTTCCTCTTGGATTTCATTAGTCTTTTCCTCCATTCATGTGTTTGTTTTTCTCCGTCTGTTCTGGGCCTTCTCTCTCATCTGTCTGCTATTAATGCTGTGAGCCTCATGTAGCCGCCTGGTCTGAACACAGTTCTGTCACTTTGCTGTGGAGCTCTACACATCTGTGTGTGTGTGTGTGTGTGTGTGTGTGTGTGTGTGTGTGTGTGTGTGTGCGTGCGTGTGCCTTCATTATGAAAGCATGGATGTTTTTTGCAAGTTCTGAAGTGCTGCTAGCAAATGAATATTTTAAAAGCCCCCACTTTGCAACTTGTGTGTGTGTGTGTGTGTGTGTGTGTGTGTGTATGTGTGTGTGTGTGTGTGTGTGTGTGTGTGTGTGTGTGTGTGTGTGTGTGTGTGTGTGCATTGGGAAGTTATGGCACACAGCAACAGGAGAGAAGAAAACACAACTAGCACTTAACAAATAAGCATCCACCTTCTCTTCTTCTATCATTTATCAGTTTTGTGTCCTTGTCTGTTTTCAGACATTCTCATTCAGGTGAAGGTTAAGACCTGGATTCCAGGATTCTGATCTCATCAGGAACTACGAGATCCACCTGGAGACTCTGGGGAAGGATTTAAAAGGATGCCTTTCTTCCATTCTCTTCGGTTTAATTTTACATTCTTCATTTTCTTTTTTTGACTAATTACTTCCCACATTGGAATTAAAGTTTATTGCGATGTTGTTATTAGTTAGGTGCCGACTGTTGCAGGCAGCCTCTAAATCTCCCAGTTACTGACCCTAAATGTGAGAAATTCACACACTGAATTTAGACACAGACTGTCTGAAAAGAACTTTTAATCTTGAATGTCAGACCTCTTCCATTTCTGTCGATCTTATTATCCACCATCGTTCTTTTCCTCTCATCGCTTTCACTTTTTACTCCTCTTGCCTATCACATCTGTCATGGCATCCTTCGTTTTTACTTCGTTCCACATCCTCCTGTACTCCCTCCTCCTCTCCCCCATGCCCTCTCCACATTTTGCCACGCTCCCTCACCCTCCCTCCTGATCTCCTCGCTCCCTCTTTCCGCCTTTCATCTTTTCCCCACCTCTTTCTCATCTATCTCTCCTTCGGCTCTCCTCCATCTTCCTCGTACTTTTCAGTTAGACGTGTCAGCCCCTCCAGGCACCGGCAGAGAGAAAATGGATGAGGTGCATTCAGGCTTTTTCTCCTCCCGTCTGTTTATCTCCATTTCAGTATGTTTCAAGTTTCACTTAAATTAAAGAGTAACACTTCACCTAAATCTTTCATGGGACTACCTAAAGGTCTGCCACCGTGCAGACACTTAATATTTGACTGGAACAGTTGGTAACACTTTTCCTTAGGCTTCCATGTATTTTAGGTGCATGATCAGAACTGATGAAGTCTGTTGTAGTCGAACCGTTTCGTGTCCTAAATTGTGTATCACATACAGATACACAGACTACACACAAAATTACAGAAAATGTTCAACAATACTATATTAGTGTGAATTTTTTGTTTAAATTTTGTTTTTTTTTTTAACAGGGATGATCACTGGCATCACAGTCCTTTTGATTTATGTTAAAATATTCATATTTTCCAGATATGTCCCACTACTGCTGAAAGTGGGACAGGTATCCCTGGTACCCTGCGGGTAAATCATACTAACAGATCTAGGTGACTTTTAATCCAACACCTATAAACTACCCAACATGTGGAGTCCATTCAGGTCAAGGAAGTTCCCGATATGCTGCCGATAGCATGAGGCACAAGAGAAACAATACTCTTATTTTTGTTTTCTATGCCTATCCTGCACTTTTCCCTCATAATTATTTAAAATAAATAAATAAAAGGAGCCCTACAATGGCATTTCATGCTGTAATGTGTGTCTTTGGCATCTGTAGCCAGGATGATTCAGAATACACACGCAGAGTCTGCAGAGGCACTTGCTCTCATTATTTTCCTTATTTGCTGCTGTGCAGTCGAGACAACACTTATGGCCCCAGACAGTCTCTCTAAATTCCATGTCTGGCTGGGAGAACAAAGCATGCTGTTAAAGTAAAGTGATTTCAACTTAAAGATACGACCCACCATGCCTCAGATATGGTTTCAATTGTTGCATGGCAACAATGCTGAGACCAGAGCGCCCCTGAGCCACAAATGGTATAAGAAAGCTAAATCATGCAAATGCTTACTTCCGTAGTCTTGAATGGAGAAGTTGGAGGTCTCGCTGGCCAGGCTGAAAGTGAAAGAAGCTGGCTGGTCGTCTTTGTCTGTGGCTCTCAGGATTCCTAAAACCTAAGAAGAAAAAAAAAAACCACAGAAAGCTATTACGGCTAACCTTGTCTAAATGTATTTTTGACACAGCAGCTTCCGTCTTTGAATGATTTCAAAATAGCAAAACTGGCACCTAATGATAAATAAAGGTTTAATTAATCGATGCATCAAAAACCTTCTACAGCGAATGAGGTCAGCACAAGTTGAAACAAACGTCTGAATGCCGACAAATCTGGTTTAGTCATAACATGCTTTAATTACCGTGCCAGCAACGTCACTCTCGCACACGGAGACCTCGTCCACGACCAGCTCGGGCTTGTTATCATTGATGTCCTTCACTGTAACATTGACTTTCACGAATGACTCCAATCCTACAAAGACACAGCAGGGCACCGTTAACTGGTGCCATTATTCTGCAGAGGCTACTTCTGTGAAATCGGCAGCGATTCATCTCGCGCTCCTCCGAAAACGGAGGCAGTAAAGAGCAGAACGCCCCACACGTTCTAGCGAGCCGCAGGAGTTCTTCAGAGCGATCTCATGCCAGGGAGATCAAACAGCTCTTACATGCAGCCCAACGCTTATGATGTGATGTAATCTGCCTTAATGCATATGTCACACTCAATATGAAGGGAAAACAAATCAAGAGACAATGATTTTAACAGACAGGCGTGCACAGAAGAAAAACACTCAATAATCAACATCTTAGAACATATTTAGGAACATTTCACCAGATTTCCTGACTGTGCTGCACCCTTTTTTCTTTATTCTTAATCTGATCAGTCAGTGATGGAGCTGATTAAGGTCAAATGGCTGAAATAGTTTCTATTTGTGAACTTTTTTAAACCTATAAAAGCAGCTTATGGAGATAATTTCTATTATTGATGTTCTTTTTCAATATGTATCTTGTCAAACATGATGGGTCTTGACGGTACTTCGTACTGGGGTTTTGAAACTATCTTTAGTACAGTAAATGCAGTGTATATCAAGGACCCTGTCAGGCTGAGAGGACCATTGTGTTTCTTAAACATCGTGACAAGCCACTAAAATAGATCTCTGAATTTCATCCACCGCTGCTCTATAAATATAGAGTTTGCTTTGGGAGCCTCAAGTGAATGAAGGTAGAGCAGCTAATGTGATTTTTTTCCTCCTTCCCGCATGGATTGGCCAGGTGATGTTGCAAAAAGGTAAATTTATACCACTCTTGAGCGCAACCATTCCTCAATAAATCCAGAAGAGCTGAACGGAACACACCGTGCTCCCAGAAATCCCTTCCCCTGACACATGGTTCTGATATTTGCGACTGAGGTTCTATTGTTTTAAAAGAAAGAGCTTTAATAAATGATTGTGTGACGCACCACTTGGCTCCTCCTGTGCTTTAACTTGGAACACATGTGTGGCCTCCAGTTCTCTGTCCAGCTTCCTCAGGGTGGAGAGCTGGCCCGTGATCGGGTTGATGCCGATGGGACAGTCTTTGTCCAAGATGGAGTATCTGAAGAAAGAGAGCAAAGAGAGGTCATCACTTACCATGAATGTTTTCTTAAAACTTGCTGGGAAAAAGGTCTTATCAGCTGTATTGATCTACAGTGCTTGCTGTAAGAAAGTGTCCAGCCTTTGGTTAATTAAAAATTATTTGTTATTTTCTGGCAAAATATTTATATATCTGCTTAGGATTGGACGTTGATAGAGTGTTGATTGTGCAGACTGGCTGAAAAACCCTGGGTCTCATTTAGCACAACAACTGAAAACAATGGTTGATCCATCTTTATCTAACACCAGAGCTTCATCATAAGTTGCCATGGTGATCCTTGCTGTTAATACAAAGCCACAACCTTGCAAACACATTAATCTCACTCCACAGTGCATTTCTCAGCTCTGGCAGAGGTTTGCCTTACACCTTACCTGACACCCTTGTTGACTCGGTCTGGGTCTCTGGCGCTGATTGTTCCAAAGTTGCTCGCAAGTCTTTCTTCCTCCACGGTGAAAGAATAGATAAGCTGGGAGAACACCGGTGGCTCGTCCACATCTAACACTTTGACGTTAACCTGTGAAAACCAATGATTAATTGGTCATTTAAAGTTAAACAGCTAACAGCAAAGCAAGAAGCCAACATTAGTATCAGGTGTGGTGCTTGATCCCACCCCAAAAAACCAAAAACCCTTAACTTTTTATGCAATCTGCTAGTCATTGGAAACTGTATTCGAAGTTGTCAGCAGCAGATTTTCTATGCGATAATTACCTGGGCTGTTGTGACGGCACTGTTCACGTTATCAGCAGGAAAAGCCAGGTTTTTCAGGTTTTCTCGCACCTGAATGCTGAAGGTGTAGCTGTTTGTTGTCTCATAGTCCAGAGCCTATGGATCCAACACAGGGCAAACGAGTCAAAATTAAAGAATATTTGGTCAATT
Organism: Tetraodon nigroviridis; assembly: GCA_000180735.1. Classification (NCBI taxonomy): domain Eukaryota; kingdom Metazoa; phylum Chordata; class Actinopteri; order Tetraodontiformes; family Tetraodontidae; genus Tetraodon; species Tetraodon nigroviridis. Next base: position 832,724 of record CAAE01014597.1, read on the forward strand.
TGATCCCCTGAGGAACAGAAAGAATTTATCAGACAGCTTAGCAGACGACGGCAGTCCAGGGAACAACTGAAAACAATAAACTCCCTTCAGGTCGCTCTGACTTCTTTGCACGATGCGTCTGTAACCAGCAGGTTCTCCAGCTTCTCCCTTCAGGTCGCTCTGACTTCTTTGCACGATGCGTCTGTAACCAGCAGGTTCTCCAGCTTCTTTGCTTTTTTTTCCTTTTTTTGCAGGCATTAAAATGCATTTTGGAAATAACCCACATTTATGAGACCTCATTATTTCTATGCGGAGAAATACCTTGTTCCTTTCATGTTTCAACATATGCACCGGCTAAGACTTGTGTACTGCTGCAGATAAACCCTCATGTCAACAAATAACAGCTAGCAATGCTCACTGCCTCTTTTCTGCTTATCAGTTCCTTCCCTTGCTTTGGGAATAACCCACCATTGAGTTAAACGTTTTAGCTCTGGTGGACTTTTTTATCTGCGGATGGGCCACCGCAGGTAGACGTATTCCGTTAACTGGATTATTCATGGTAACAGGGATACTCATTTGCGGGGTATCAAAGGCATGTGTAAACAGCTTAACCAGAATAAAACCTCAACCGCAGTGTGGCTGAGAGCTGGCTTGCTCTGCATGCGTAAACACAGTAGGTGAGAAAGAGGAGCTGGGGGCTGAGTTCTGCAGAGAGAGAAGTTGGGATGCAATTTTATTCCAGGCCAGCGTGAGAGCGAGCTATTACAGGGCTCATTTCATTAAAATGCATTTTCTGCTCTCTGGTGTCCTAATTCTGAGAAGCACAGTCCAGTGAAGTAAACCTGCAAGCATAAATAGCTCTCCCAAGTAGGAGAATGCCAAAATGCTGGTGTTTAAAAATCTGTCTTACATATTTATGGCCCATAAAAGGTTTTTAATTGCAATTTTCATTATTAATGTGCAGCGGGTCAGGACAAAATTACTAAGCACATTTAAGAAACAAATGAAAGTGACACAAATAGCATATCTAACTGCTTTTCTCATTAGTCTAATCTTGCTCAAATGTGCAGGGTCAGATGATTATTATTATCTTCATTGAACTTTCTTTTCTTTTGATGGAAGTGTGTCTGCTAGGAAAACCCACAATACCCTGCAGGAGGGTGAAAACACAGTACTACAGATGGCAGGTGTGTATTCAGAAGATTAAAGTGTTTGAAAATGATTGCAAAAATACTGGAAACCCCACAAACCCAATGCCAGTTTTAGTCAGTTATGATTTGAAAATCACCGCTTGTGCAGCCCTTCTGGGGAGAAATCTCCTTACAGGCCAAAGAGGAGCCAGAATTAATAAAAGAAAGATGCTCATCAGTAGGCAATGTGAATAGAAGCCATGCCTGACTGGTGAGATGCAAGGGTTGCATGACATAAAGCCTGCAGATAATGACCTGTCTTAAAAATGGCTATTAAGGACGGAGTGGAGCCCCCATGTGCTCCCCATTAGCAATCATGATAATACACAAAAGTAATTTTGGGGCATAAAACACACAGAATTGTGCACCAATAGAAGCACACACTGGAAACAGTGTCCTACATCAGTGTCCTACCTTTCTCAGCATGAGGTTGCCATTTTTGTTCGGGCTTAGCTCAATACCAAACACTCTGCTGATGTCATTTGGGATGATAAAAGTAGGCTCTTTATTCTGTAGCTGATCTCTGTCCTCCAGCTCCAGAACGCCTATCTTCTCATTCACTTTGTGGTTTTCAGGAACTTGCAGTTCGTATGACCCTGTAGAGAAACGAAATGTTGTTGTTTTAAAAAAAGGCTCAAACGTTCTCGCTTTTCTCATTATTATGGCATTTTCACGAGTGTTCCTTACTTCGGATGAAAGAAGCTATGTTGTCATTGGTGTCCGTGATGGTAATAGTAACGGAGGTGGTGGCTGTGCTGCCAGAGGTCAACCCTCTTAGGTCCTGAGCTTTAACCACCACCACATACTGGCTCCTTGTTTCCCGGTCCAGGGTGTTTATCTTGCAGCTGATCACACCTGAGAGAGACGGTGATAGAGTTGGGCAGACAGAGAGGGTGTTACCTCTGAGGTGAGTGCTGACTCATACTTTGGTGGGCTAACAAAAGAACATTGAAAACAGCAGAAAAACAAAACACAGACCTGTGACGCTGTCAATTTCAAAGGCTGAATGATCCTGGATCAAAGAGTATCTGAGCTCTCCATTAGCAGTGCTGGAGTCATCGGCATCTGTTGCATTCACCTCAACTACTTTAGTTCCTATAGATAAATGTAAATAAAGGAAATCGTCAGCACAGTCAATATAAGATGACATTTTTTTTTCTGATAAATGGCTTCCATTTGTTAATGACAGTTGATGACTTGCTAAAGCTGTCTCTTTTACATCAGCGAATGTCATGCAACAATGTGCTATTTTCACAGGCGACAACGTGCGCTTCAGCCTCCCAAGGCATTTCACAGTCTATTTTGAATCTAAATTATCACTTAGTAGTAAATGTCAACTACAGAGGTGTAAATATTGTAGAGCCATTCTTCCTTCATTATCTTCATTTCCTCTGTGTGAGCACGGGTGTGGGTGTGTGTATGCGTGCATATGCATTCGTGTGTGTGTGTTGAAGTGAATCTTTCAGTATCTCACCGATCATGGACCTTTCCGTTATGGACCCGTTAAAAGTCCCGGCGAAAACAGGGCTGTTGTCATTGATATCCGTCACCTGGACAACAAAGTCTCCAGAATCCTCCACCAGATTTCTGTTCCCATCATACATCCTGGCAGTCAAGTGGTACGAGCTTTTCTCCTCCCTGTCCAGAGCTCTCGTGACAAACAGGTCTCCTTTGTGATCCACAATGAAGATGGTATTTGCTCCTTCGCCTTCGATCACGAACCTCTTCCCTTCCAGATTCTTACTTGATTTCAGCTAGGAATTTGAAATGTATAAGATGGATGTTTTTAATCAGACACCAGCAGGTACTTTTCTTTCAAACTGCTCATAAACTTTGTGATCTAGGCCCTGAGGGAGATCTTTGTGAGACCCACCTGTCCTATTTTGTAGGCAGTTGGTGCTGGTTTCTCCTCCTCCACGTAAAGGGAGTTCCAGATCCAGTCTCTTTTCTGCCTGGAAAGGAGAGGCTGAGTCTCTCTCCTTGTAGTTCTAACAGGGACCGTGTTCTCTTCCTCCACCACAAGAAGGCCGGAAACGTTGGTGACAGCAGGTGAGATCGCCATGGCAGCCAGGAGCCCCATTGTCCACAACTGGAGCCAAACCATCATCTGCACAGACAGAAGTGAGCGAGGAAGAGGAGGAGGGAGGTCAGAAATGTAGAGGCATGAATGAGAGAGAAAGGAGAAAGAGCAGAATAAAGCATGTGACGAAGGAGATATTAGCATGGAAGTAAAAGGAGGAGAAGGAGAGAGGCAATCGCATTAAAACCACTTATCAGTCGTGGACAGACTCCTTGGTTGTGCCAGGGTGAGACTCAGAGCGAAGGCCAAGGACTCGCTGTCCCTTTTCCAGGCCGCCGCTGCGCCGGGTGTTTAAAGCTATCATTCAGGACAGCGCTCTTAAACCTCTTCAGCCTGGGACCCAGCTGAAACATTTAGCCTCCCCCCACGGGACCTGAACTGAGGAATATCACCCCAGTGGCCGAGGGGGGGATCTATTAAACATAGGCCTGTGACCCATTTTAGGTCCTGACCCACTGCCGCAGCGTATGAGAGAGACGGAACCAGACAGACGGAGACACCAATAGGAGCTGACATTAAAACCACTTTGGATGTCTGTCTTCATCAGCCATTGAGAAGGCGACTGCCCATGCAGGGGCCTTGTGACATTTCAAATGTTTTAGAGAAGCTGCTTTTAGGCTGAGTGCTGGCAGTCAGAGAAAGCTGTTATTGAAACTGAATAACTTAAATCATGATAAACCATCCAACAATTGTCAAGGTAAAAAGCTCAAAGCCACCAACAATCTCAACCTGCTGAAGGTCACTCACACTCCTGGGCAGTTCATCTCTCAGTGTGTCATTCAGATGCACCTGGTTAAAATAATAAAGCCTTTTTGAAATCAACACCTCAGAGCTCATGGGCTAACGTCAGCAACAGGCTATCATAAAATGTGGCAGAGATTACGTTACCATTTAGCGCTTTAGCAAACAATCAGCTCGTGTTTTACACACAAAAACAAAACCGTATCGGATAGTTTGTCCTTCCGGAGCCTGAACTGTGTACAAACTTTGCAACTGTCCATCCTGAAGTTGAGATATTTTGGTCCGTATCAGATTGATGAACCAGAAGTGAACTTCCTGACACAACACACAGTTTAAATTATTATTGCACAATGGTGAACGTTGAAACAATGCAGGTCAGAAATAAGTTCCAGAGTAATGATTTATCCTGGCTCAGCTGGCTTTTAAAGGCTTTTAGATTTATGTCGACTGGACGATTTCTCGTGAAATTTCTAAACAAGGCAAGGCAACACCGCTGTGGAGTCACAATTAAATTTTAAACTAAACCAGCACCTCGTCTGATACACGGCTGACAATCTGGAAATATTTCACCACCTTGCATCACTTGCTTCTGCCTGGAAGACATTTTCGCTCTGGCAAAATACAAACACACAAAGCCTGGAAGTCTCGCCACCAAATGTGTCTCACTCTCTCAGCTTGTCTCACTGTCCCCGGCGTGGCTCTGCTGTCCCCAAGATGGGCTCAATCTAATAAAACAGAAATGCCATTGAAATAATCTTCAAAACATTTTAGCCCATATTTGCTCAGTTCTCCAGATATCCCAGTAAAGTCTTGTGCCATCCCAGTAGACAGATTAAAGTATTTTATTGTTTTCCAGCCATTAGTGGCAAGGAGGGGAAGAGAGAGATTACGATGAGGGGATTATACTTGCACAAAGTCTTCTCCCTCTTATGGTCTAATCTCATATTCTGCTGACCTCTGCTGACCTCTTCACACGGCTCCCCACAAATCAGCTCAGACAAAGACTCAACAGTGGTTTTTGGCCTCCAGCTCACATCCCTTTGTTGGGTTTTGTCATTCACTATTCTTTTCTTTCTCTTTAAAATAATTAGACTTAAATGCTGCTTCCAAAGTAACCAACTTGTAGATAGAAGCAGGGTTATGGAGGTTTATAAACTTTTCTTTTTCTTTCAAGACTCTATTAGGTTTTCCTAATTACCTTGCTTATTTGACTTAATTAAACTAAATCTCCATTCCAAATATACTGATGTATGTCTACACTTGGTGTTCATCCCACCTAACACCTAAATAGAATCCTGAGTTTCTCAACATCCCTATTTATACAAAAAATATCACCAAAACATGTGCTAAACATGCTAAGCATCTATGTACTAGGCTTTAGGTATCTATACATATACATCCTTCATACTTGATGTTAAAGCACATAAACACACTCTTAGGAGCCACCTTAGGAGCCCACCTCTGGCAGAAGGAAGTAGGGACTTGTGGGCAGGAACTGTCACCAAACCAATAAAAGTTTTTTTAAAAATCTACAAAAATATTGGTTAAAAGCTAAAGCGGCAGAGAAGTGCCGCAATGTGCCGTTGTTTCCTGTGCTGTAATTCCAAAATCCCATCTGGTTTTCCCCTTTGTGTGCTCTGAGTTGATAAGTTATAATTGATGGTGATTCATCCAGATTTAGCCTGTTTACAAGTGCGTCAGAGCAGGTGCTGTCGAGCCCAAGTCTTCGCAGTGATTAGTGCGTGTGTGTGTGTGTGTGTTTGTCCAGATAGTGGTTAACTGGACATAAGACCATGAAAAGATGAGAGCTTTCGATCAAAGATGTGTCTAAACATTGATTTGTACAAAAAGCATCAAAATGTTTTGTCCACAAAATAAAAAGTTTTTTTTTATTTTTCTTTTTTGTATGAGCAATTTTGTAAAAGCAGACCTTTAGTAAATAAAGGTTAGTGTTCATCTAGGAAACTCTTGAGTTTAAAAACACTTTTTTTTCAACTTTTCACTCATTCTTGTTTAAGAACTTAAACAGTTTTATGAATTCTATTAAAAAATGATTGAAAAATGAAATATTGGTTCTGATGATTTGTTATTACATAGTTCAGGTATAAGAGAACTGACCTGAATTCAGTGCTTCACTTCCTTTCAAAATATGACGTTAGAAAGATAATAAAGTGTTGTTTTGGCAGCTTAGAGCCTTGACTCTGAGGTCATTCTAAAGAAATGAGGGAACAATTTATCTCCTTCCGCTCAGTCACACACACATATAAACACATATACAGCGACCTCAACAACCCACGATTGGGACACACTCATTGATTTTCGGCAATGACGAAACCATTTTGGATATTTTCCCTATAAGGGCTTTTGTTCTTCCAAGCTGCATTTTTTTTCTTCCATGGGTGACGTCTTACTTCATTCCTTTCATCTGCAGCAGGAAGTGTAAACACAATGCCTTCTAGGAAATGCCGAGGACGCTGTTAATGAGGGGTCACCATTAGTGAGCGGACGCACCCTTCCTGATATTGAACCGCTTCATGTCTGTCTCAGCTTGGCTCATTTTGTCGTCTTCTCCCTCTTTCTCTCTCTTTCTCCACATTCCTTCAAAATCTTGCTACTTCTTTCAATCATTTTTCTTCTTTGTAGTCAAGCCTCTCAAGGCAAAAACTCCTATTTTTCTGCGCAGTCTATTCCTGTCTCCCGTCTATCATTCTTCCTTTTTTTTCCTTTTCACACCTTTTTGTTTCACCTCTTTTTTCAACCTTGCAAAACTTTCTCTGTACCTCACCTTAAAGGCAGATTTAACACCTTAAAAGATGGTACGGCAGATGAATGTGCCGCCAGAACCAGACGTTTGGGTCAGAGTTGAACCTGGGAAATGACGGGAGGACTGAGGCTGATCAAGAAAATGTAAATCAAGTTTGGATTTTTGATCACAGAGGCTTGTTTGGTTTTCCGTGTAGGTGCAACTGCTATGCATGGAAGTTATTTATGGCAGTGTGTATCAAAGGCATCTTTCTAAGTTATGAAAAATAAATAACATCCAGGAATATCTGTAATTACATCAGTACATTGTCCGCAGGCAAAAGAGAGCGTGCGCTCACGCTCTGTGTGCGTGTGTGTGTGTGTGTGTGTGTGTGTGTGTGTGTGTGTGTTTGTGTTTATGATGGAAGAAATAGAGGTACAGTTGTCATTCTCTGGGATGTTTTGTGAGTGGCAGACAGGTTTGACCTACTTTCACTGAACCAAAGGCTAAAGCACAGAAACGATTCGGCGAGACTTTATAATCCAGGCAGCCACCCAACAGCTGGGTGAAGTTAGTGCACGGGTCTTTTGGCATTTTGGGTTGTTCGAGACAGCAATTTCCTCCAAAGGAGAGACGGGAGAGTTTTCTGAGTCTCTGAATATTCTACAAGTGTCAGCATTACAATATTGCATTTTGTATTCATTGTCCCCAAAGGATGCTCCTAACGATGTGGATTTTGCCCTCCTGACCTCAGAGAACTTCTTCCCGCCTGCTGTGCATGTCTATTTATTGGATAATAAACAGTGAACAATCTCTGAGCTTTGCCAAATATCAAATTGTAGTGGTATGTAGTGGAATGTTTCTGGTCCCCACAGGATGAACCTTGTTGACTTTAATGATTACATGACCTCTTCTGCAGCAGCTCCACCCGTACGTGAAGTCAACTCGGAGCGTACAGAGCCCCCCCAGAGGTCAGGTCTGCTGCTCGCGCACAAAACTCAACATCAGAGTTCAGCTCAGCATGCTTATACAAGCCTTGAATCAGCTGAGAACTTATTTGTTTTAGCTAAAGAGGAAGCAATTCTACCAACATCACGACTCTGTGATGTTGAGCTCTTGAACGCTGTTGTCTGTTATTGAGATTAAACTCTTGGTTAATCACAGGGCAGCTTTTAACAGATCAGCACTGTGACCGCGCACACACACACACACACACACACACACACACACACACACACACACACACACACTGGTGCCTATCTCCAGCTATCTTAGGGCGGAAGGCAGGGGGTACACCCTGGACAGGTCGCTAGTCTGTCGCAGGGCACACACACCATTCACTCTCACATTCACACACTACGGACACTTTAGAGTACCCGGTGGGAACCCACACACACACAGGGAGAACATGCAAACGCCACAGCTGGGAGCGAACCAACAACCTTCTTGCTGTGAGGCAACAGCACCAACAGCTGCACCACTGTGTGGTCTTGTTTTATGTCTTTCACACGCAAAATACAAAATAGATTTTTTCCCCCCATTCTAGGTCTTATCTCATTTTAAAACAGAACAGCAGTCATCTGGAAGTCATTTGAAGCCTAGCGTGTTATCTGCATGCATTTTCACTTTGGCTGTCGACGCCAACTTTCCTAAAGGTTTGAAGTACCCCTAAAAACTATAAATTAGTTTCACTCTGAGAGATTAGTCCAGATTATGTGTCACATCCCTGCACAGTGGAACCTGCTGATTAATTTGATTGTCTGTTTTAACAAAGAAAAAAAAATGTTTTTCTCCGTATGAATTTTAAATTTGGAGATATGGCTCTGAAAACAAATGTGATATCAGCTATTTTGTGCTTGTTCTCATTGGTTAAAAATGTGATTTGGATGCAAAACACAATTGCATGTTCAAAAAAACTGGAATAAAGATTGAATCCTGAAAGTAAAACCTAACTAGGTCTTTCAGCTGTAATCAGTAACTCTGAGCCAACGCCGCCACAACTGGACAGCTTGTCAACCACTTTGACATATATTTGAGTGAACGAAGGGCTGTAATCATCATTCTTGTCTCTGTGTGTACGGTAGGTCGAAGTCTCCCAGATGGCACCCGGGGGATTTGCCGTGATAGTTCCCTCTCCAGGAATTAGTCCGCTGGGTTTAGTTGCATCAACGGCTTTCACTGGAAGATCCAAATCAAATCACCTCTTGTCACTCCGGGCCGTGGATTCACGTCCCCCAGAGGATACACAGGACCGACAAAACACCACAAACACTTCCATGTGTAATGGAATTCAGGACAACACAACAAGAGCTGCCAAGACGATCTTAATAACCCCTCAGCTTCATCACATATGTTGGCAATAACTATATGTATATATATGTATATATATATATATATATATATATATATACATATATATATATATACACACACACACACTAATATATCAGCTGTCATATTGACCCTGCACTATTCTTTTCTTTGGAAAATTTGAAATCTTAAGATCAATATTTTATAGCTGCAAATCCAGTTGACAGTTCCAGAAAAAAAAAACCAAAACTATGTCAATTGCTTCAAACGCAGAGGGCTGAAGACCTCCTGGGGGATTTTGTCTGCTTTTCATTCCTTTTTTCCCATCTGTGCATGTCTATATGGTCAAAGGAGTCTGTCTTCAGGAATGACACTCCTGGGAAGGGAAGGGGGGGCGAGACTCAATTATAGCATTCAAATCTCCACCAAGCCATCTTAGATCATGTGTGTGAACCGTCACAGTGGTCGACAGCCTGCCTTAAAAGGGTTCTAATCGTCATTTCAAGTCATTTTGGTGTCTTCTTCTCGACAGCTGGACTGTGAGCGCTTCACCCAGGAGTGACTGGGAGCGGAGCCTGGAGCATGCTCATGGATCTGGGTTACACTGAGCTGATGCTCCCGTTTTCGGAAAAATAAAGCTCCATTTAGACACCGTCGGCATTTTCTCACACACACGCGCACGCACACACGCAGACAGACACAGCACACCTGCGGCATCGTTTCACTTTCCACAAAGTACAAAAAACAAGAGAGTCAACTCACCACTTTAACCGGAGGGCCAGCTGAGCAGAACTGTTCCAGCCTTTTGGTGTGAAAAGCTGCAAAGATCCTTCAAGGTCCTCTCTTCTCCACTCTCACTGGCGAGATATTTTATTAATGAGGCAGGCAGGGCGAGGAACTGCCGCCTGAGCTGCGCTGAGGAGTTAAACCACCTCCTGATTCTGCGGTGTCTTTGCCTCCCTCTGTCCCTTCGTTGGTCTGTTGGTGGTTTTCTGACGTTGGAAAAGCAGCAGGTGATGCTGAGTCGATGCTGATTTTCTCTCCTGCTTCACCAGGTTTCTGTGCTGCCCTTTTCTCTCTCTCTCTCTCTCTCTCTTCAAAATCAGTCCCAGAATCCCAGAATTCAAAGACAACTTAAACAAAATTTGGAAATTGACAGAAAAAAAAACAGCAACTTTGTTTTCCAAACAGGTAAAAGAGTCAGTTCAGTTTTTTAAGCAAGAATGGAGACTGAAATCAGTGCTTCTCTTCTTCTTCTGTTCTTTTCTCATCCAACGTCCAAAAAAGTGTTGACTCACCAGCAGTCTGGCCACAATCCCCCCTCACACAGGTCACTGCCCACTTCCCCTTCTTGTTATTGCGCCCAGCCTTCTTTGCTGGCGCTTCCAGCGGTCGCTCTTCCTCCTGTCCTGGGTGGGCAGAAGAGGTGCACTGCAAAGGTATGGAAGGACGGAGGGGAGGAAAAGTGTCAGAGAGGCGGAGAGGGAGCGCATATGTCAAAACAGCTCAAAGACGCTCGGAGAGGCAGAGAAAGCAGCCGGCTCATGTTGGCGGAGCAGATGATGTGAGTGTGTGTGAGTGAAGGAGGGAGGTTTGATGGAGAGTAAGGTGGGAGAGGCGTTACTTCTGAGAGAGAGAGTGAGAGAGAGTGAAGGAGAGAGAAGGAAAGAGGGAGAGGGGGAGAGATTTATTATTCATGTGTGTGAGATAAGGATTAAGTTAAACAGGTTATTGGGGATAATCCTTAGAGATTTCCCCACATGAGGCTAGTAAATATTTCAGACTATGCCAAGGGTGTGTGTGTGTGTGTGTGTTGTGAGGGGGTGGGTGAGCATATCTGACAGGGAGATCTTGTCTGAGCCAAGAAATGAGATGAGTTGGACACACAAACACACACACACACACACACACATTAGTTCTAATGGGTGAATTGGACAAGAATGTCGGCAGTGTGTTTTTAAATGAAACCTCTCTGGTGGCAGTGGCACACCATTCTTTTTGTTCACTTTCTTCCTTCCGTTTGCTCCTTATTTACAGTTCACTCCCCAGAATATATTTTGTCCGTATGCTGATTATTTATTTTCACACCTTGAGTGAAGACAAAAGCAATGGAAAGCCGTCCGTGACAGCTTTTATGATACAGTGGTTAGCACTGATATATATCACGTATGTTAATGTTAACTATGACAACCCTGAGAATGTTCTTTAGCAAGTAATTGAAGCACCCTGATGTACAACTTTATTGTTGCGGGTAAACACGGTGCATCTTGCATTTCCTCTGTGAAAAACAGCGACTCTGACTGAACGATTGGATTGATCAGACCTTGCTGAGGCTGGAACACAAAACAGGTCAATAAAACAGGAAGCGTTCATCTTATTCTCACCGGCATCTCGACACTCACATGCACGGGTGCACAGATGGGCACGAGTCGATTTTTGACAAGTGCGCTGGGCAGACAGCAGAGCTCCAGGTGCAAAGAAACACGCTTTTTTTTCTAACGTGTGTGTTTGTTTATTACACACATTTGTCCTGAGATCATTCAAAGTCAGCCCTGTTCCACGTCCATCCTGTAACACTTCGGGCCTGCAGTAGCACCATTGATCCGGCATGAACGCATCTGTCAGTATCTCCTGCCTGGATTGTGTGATTCTTTTGTGTCCTCTCTATGGATTTTGTCCTTCTGTGTTTTCATGGTACGTTCCTTTTTTTTACGCGTGTCATTCTGGTTTTGACAGAGTACTAACGTCTAACTTCAGGGGGAAATCTTTCACTCTGTCTCCTCTCTTGCCCTGAACG
>CAAE01014597.1:855734-878213 GCA_000180735.1 Tetraodon nigroviridis
CCATCTGAACTTCCCACTCCACTCCTATTTCATTTTACTAAAGAAAACACATGAAAATAAAAAAAAACTCTTGAAAGAGGAAAATCTGAACTCTTGTCTGTATATTAAAAAGTCAGATCGTAAAATAATATATAAAATATTCATATAATAAACTGAATTTGTTTGAATTTTTTTCACATATGTAAATAAAATAGAGTAATTTACATAGAGTACATTAGTGGTAACGTCACTTTGTTGCCATGATGTGTCACCCACTCATGTTTTTAGCATGCAAGGATAAATAATGTTTTCGCCCACACAGCCAAAATGAAAGTGAATTTGATGAAGAAACATCATAAAGATCTACTTGCAGACACAGAATATGCTTCTCAAAACAACTATGACCTTTTGCGCAAACAACATGAACTAGGTCAGGAATCTGGCGCTTATTTTTATTTTATCGCTAATACAAAATCAAGTTAAAGTTTATGTTGAACTGTTAGCATGCTAACACTGTCAATATGAACATGGTAAAGGGAGCTTTTATGTTTTATTTTAAATGTATTGAAAGGTCAGAGTTGGCTCGCAGGTGAAAGATGATGTCTACTCATGAACGGAGGAAATGGGGGGATGGGGCCCCTCATTGGTTTTACCCACAGGCGACAACAGCATCTGGAGTGTGTGTGTGTGTTAATCTGAGCAGAGTGTGTGTTTAAAGCATAGTGAGATGATCTAAGCGGAGAGAAGGGAGCGTGGGTTTAAGCTCATTATTAAGAACATCAGTCCAATTCTCCAGAGGAAGGGAAATCCCTGATCATCGTGTCCATCTCACTCTGTGGATTTGGAGACTGTAGACCCCATCAGCCCTTCCACACCTCCCCCACCCCGGATAGTATTAAGCAGTAGTCCCCCAGAAAAGTGATTGGGATAGGTTTAAACCAGCGCTAATGTCCACACGCGACCACCCCCCCAAGACAGAGGAATGGGATTATTGCCCAGTAGTGGACGAACTTTAAGACCTGTGATGGTTTTTATCATCTGTAGACATCAGAGTCATAAAAATAACATAAGAGGGACAAGAGTCCAGGCTGAATGGCTTCTCAAAGCTCCCCCGCTGAAATTTGAATCTGCAACCAGTGCCGCTCTGGGTTTATTTTCCTGGTGGTTTTCAAGTAAAATTTGAAGAATTAGGTATTGGTTCTGTGTGTTTTTCCACATAGTTGCGTGGTTACAATCGTTACCCCCCACTCGTCCCACTGACCTGAGCACCAAACACTGGAACAACACACACGTGTCACCTGTTGTGCTTCTGAAACACATGTAACACATGTACCTGGTATTTTTTATGTCATTTGTTTCGTGATGGACATGCAGCGTTTTTGTTCTCTCACTCTCTGTCAGCATCTCTACAACAATGCTTGGTGCTCCTGCACGGTTTCATTGTGTAAGTACAAAAATAAATCCCACCTAATGGCTCAATTCAAACCAGGGACCTTTTAAGTTTTTCTCAGGCTTCCTCGCTGTTCAATAAATGCACTGAAGCGAGAAACACACACGCAAAGAGACACACACATCCTTGAACTTCTGTCATTGTGAGAACTTCCATAGGCATATTCTATCGCATAAACACTTGCCCTAACTCTTACCGTCCTACCTAACCCCCTGACCTTAACCATGACCCTAACCTAAACCCAATTCTAACCCCGACCTTTAAACCAAGTCTTAACCCCGAAAGAGGCATTTTAAGTTGTGGGGAACCAGTAAAAATGTTTGCACTTCCAAAAAATATCCTTGTTAGTAGATTGAATATTTTGGTTCTGAGGATGTAGCAAGAAAAAGAACACACACACTCACACACATACATGCAAAAACGCCCAGAGGAGGAAGACTTTAGTCAGTGGCCTGGGGCAGCATTCTTATTTGATGTGTGATTTAACAAATTAATCTGCAGTCCTACTCGATATGGATTAATGAGCTATAAATAGCATTCATTAATCTTCCAGGGAAATAATGCCATTAGCATCGGTAAGAGGATCTGGTTAGTTAACACCAGTCCTCTAATCCACTGCCCACTTTGTGTTGGTGGGAGTGGAGTTCATGTGAACCAGCTGAGCGGTCAGCTCGGGCGCGTGGGTCCCTTCAGAATGAATAAAGTCACCATCTGCTGATTCAATGTCAGGTTTAATGATCTTTCATGGACCATTTCGAACCGGCCCACAAATGAATCCATTTAATGTCCGGCATTAAAAGCAGACAAGCCTCATTGCTTTAACAAGCAATTTTCGCCATGTAGTCTAAAGTCAGTTGTGTGTGAGCGAATTCTTCTCAACTGTTGTTTTTGTGATCTCTCTGGAGGACAAACATCAACCCAATATGTAAAAAAAAAAATATCTAAAAAGATAATGTATGGGAATCTGAGTTGTGTCAGTCGGCCCTGATGCATTCATGTAACAATGTGTGTGTGGTGAATTGGTGAAACTACATCGTTCAGTTGTTTTTGGACAGAGGTGGGCTGCATTTCACCTCATAGACTTTTAGATGACAGAATAACCGAGTTCCTCTGCCATTTTTGTAGCAGATTCCAGTCTTGCTTCACTGCCTGCTGATTATCTCATTCAATTTTTGCTTTTCATTAAGCTTTTATCACAGCTGTCAGCCACTTTGGGGGGAAATGCAGCACTTATTTTTTGCACATAAGCATGCAAAATGTCAGTTACAGAGAAAAGGAGGTCTTTTTTTTTGTTTTTTTTTCACTGACTGGCATTTCAATCTCGTGTTTGTTGGAGTTGGGATTTGTGGGAAAAGGACTGAATGTCACAGTGAATGAGAAAATGAAGCCGGTAATGCAAAACACATCCCAGACAGGGCACGAATTTTCAGAGACAGAAGGGGTGAGAGGAGACGGATGGGGTTGGACATTAAAGAAGGCTACAGAAGACTACCCAAACGCAGACACATCAGAGTAACGTACAGAGCTGGGCCGTGACAAGTACACGAGAAACACATTCGTCCACACCCAGACACACACACTTTCACTCTCCGCTCTTGTGTTTCCAGTAATTCTTCAGGCTCCGCACTTCAGAATGATGCTTGTGTGCGACATGGTCGTCTCCAGCACCCCCCGCACCCAACGCGCACGCGGCCGCACGGCGGGGGGGGGGCCAGAGGGGGGGGCCCACGGGGGGGGGGGGGGGGGGGAACCAGGGGGGGGGGGGAAGGGGCAGGAAAAAAAAAAAAAAAAAAAGGGGGGGGGGGGGAGGGGAGGGGGGGCGGGGGCGGCCCCGGGGGGGGGGGGGGGGGGGGGGGGGGGGGGGGGGAAAAGGGCCAAAAAAAAAAAAAAAAAAAACAGCAAAAAAGAGCAAAAAAGGGCAAAGGGGAGGCGAAGGGGAAAGGGAAGGGAGGGGAAAAAAAGGGGGGGGGAGGGGGAGGGGCGGGAAAGGGGGGGGGGGGGGAAAAAAAAGGGGGGGGGGGGGGAGAAAAACAAGAGGGGGGCGCGGGGGCGGGGGGGGGGGGGGGGGGGGGCCCCCACCCCCCACCTCACCCCCACCCCCGCAGGGAGACCAAATAAAGTGTCCCACGTTCTGCAGGCTTTAAACTAACCATCTGATTCAGTCAACGAGCAGTACAAACAGAACAGCAACCATGTCTGCCTCCGCATTCTAGTCTGTGCGTGTGCGTGCGTGTGTGTGTGTGTTTGTGTGTTTGGGGGGGTTAATTGGCCTCATTAAGAACAACTTCTAATCAGCAAAAAATAGCAATACAGGTCAATGTTTAGTCTACGTTTACATGCAAGTTATGTGACACACAGGTTTTCTCATGATCATTGGATTTCAATGCGTGTGTGTGTGTGAGAGAGAGGGGGGGGAGAGGGAGAGATTGCAGACTTGGTGCTCTGAGGCCATTTAAGCCCTTTTGTAGGGGCCCTATACACATTCACGCACACACACACACACACACACAGGGAGTGAAGTCATTTCAGAAGGATTGACAGCTCCAGGAAATGAAACACACCTCAGATTACAGTTAAACACTGAGCAACATTTAAAACATGTGGCCGAGTACGTTTCGCTCCTGATTGAAACCTCTCACCGGCTTGAAAAACAAACAGCTCAGTGTGAAAATGTCACTCAGAGAAAACCCAAGTCTTGATTTCTCTTCAGCATTCCACCCCTCCTTCCTTGACCGGTGCCAGTCCGGTCGCTCGCCGCCTCCTTGGAGCTGGTGTCTGCACACGCTCAGCCTTGTAAGCGATATGGGGGCTGATTTGCCCCCCTTCCAGGAGGAACCATCTGCTGCTGTTTAATATTAAAACCCTGTCTCGGAGTTAAGTAAACCTTCATCGTAAACACAAGTTTCTGCCGAGTGTTTTCACAACAGCGCGCAAATTAAGTTTCTGTTTTGCCTGGCATCACTCACAGGAGGACTTCTTTCAGCAGGAATCCATCTTTGAAAAACATGTTGCCTTTTCAAACTTTGCTCCTCCTCCACGCAGAGACAGAACCCAGAATGAAAGCATCTTTATTCCGCAGCGGCTGCACAGCGCACGGCCTTTATGAGGGAGCTGCGTCAGCGGCTGGTTCGGTGCACTGAATGGTGATTAGGTGTGCGGTTGTGTTTCCGTCTCACTCGGATACGGTGAAAATATCCTGTCGCTACCTCACAGCCGGGCGCCATTCGAGCGAGGAGTCCATCAGACTCAGGAGAAGACTCATAATAGAGCGGCAGAGTTTTCTCATCCAACACCAAAAATGAGTTAAGTAAAGGTGTTCCCAGTCAGGTTCTGCACATCTGACCTTCGTACCCAGATCCAGACATCAGAACTCGTCAGATTACGCCAAAAGTTGATAAAAAACTTGATTCTTGTCCTGGTTTTCCTGTGGCCGGTTGCACTCTATAACACACAGGCAAATGAGCCACCCTTTCTCCAGACAACACACACATCCTGAAACAAGCAGAGGTATTCACCATCCTCGCCACACAACTCAGCATACGTCATAAGTTAGTGATTGGCTTTAAAATTGGAAGATTTTTTTGGAGAATTCTCTGGCAGAAAATCAGGTAAGAGCTTACAGAAAAGATCTGAAGTGGGGTTTTGTTTTGTTTTTGTTTTTTTTGGAATAAAAACCCCTCGATGCGGGTGGAAGATTGCCAGAAGCAGAATGCAGGCTGGAATCCAAATTGCCTTTTTCTTTTTGTTTGTTTTGTTCCTAATTTGCGGGCAGACGTTTGCGTCTTGAGGTAAGAGCTCACATGTGCAGCCCTGACAGGTTAAGGAAAGAAGTGAAGCAAATGCCAAACGGACCCGAGATAACTGTACGGACAAATGAAACAAGAAGCAAATTAGACAAATTTGATCAACGTTTTAAACATTAAAGGAGAAACCTTATTTAGCTTTCTGAAGAAGATGATCCGTTACTAAAGATGAGAAAATCATTGAGATGTGCTTAACGTGTGTGTGTGTGTGTGTGTGTGTGTGTGTGTGTGTGTGTGTGTGTGTGTGTGCGTGTGTGTTCATGGACTGTGAAAAGAAGAGAGGATTATCAAATGCTAATCTCTTTATTCCACTCAAATCTACATCGCCTCTAAACGTGAGCGCCGCCTGCATGATCCACCTTCAATCTCGGTGGAGAATATGCGCTAACAGGCACAATAAAAACGGCTTTTCTCTCTGAGAAGCGCTTGCAAACTTGTTTTTGAGTCATGGGCGTTACTGCTTCATTATTGTGTGGGTGAGACGCGTGAAGGTGAACATGATTGGCACTTGGCTGCCACTCGGCTGAGAGGTGTGGAGATGATAAGATGATGATGATGATGATGAGGTGATTTGATTAGCACAGCTGGTGCTTGTTAGCTAATTATACACATGCTTTTAAAGATGCAGCGTGCATGCTCTCAAGGGGGCTGCTTCTCTTAAGGGATTAGGGGGATTGGGGATGTTTTGTTTGTTAGCACCAACAAACTGTTGATGTGACTTGACTCTTAAATCAGCCGGCTCCATTTTGGACCCCGGGGGGCAAAAGGCGATTGGACAGGACTGTAATTATTTACCCTGGCAACGCTGAATTCACGCTGTTTTAGTTTAGACCTTCCAACGAAACTGCACTTAGATTTTATTGGATTTGGGGCAGATTTACAGTGACCTGATGTGAGACCTGTTGCAGACCCCCACCTTGACCCTCAGGAACCCTCTTTGACCGCAGGACCTAAAAAACACAAAGGTTTTGGGGTAAACTTGTCATGTTAGGGAATGAAAAATACAAAGAGACAAATTCCTAAACTGATTTTTACCTGCACATACACGCTGCAGCTGCAAGTCCATACTGCTCCTGCACAAGTTTACCGACACC
Source organism: Tetraodon nigroviridis (assembly GCA_000180735.1). NCBI lineage: Eukaryota > Metazoa > Chordata > Actinopteri > Tetraodontiformes > Tetraodontidae > Tetraodon > Tetraodon nigroviridis. Next base: position 862,061 of record CAAE01014597.1, read on the forward strand.
TTTAACAAGCTGAGCTTCTTTATTCAACAAGATAATCAAATTTAAAAACTGCACCTAATGTTTTGGGGTGGGGGTATGTGTGGAATGTAGCTATGCAGTCACAGGTCATAGTTGAGTATAGACAGATGTGATTGGTCAAAACAGGTCCTAAATTTATTTGAAATAAAGATAAAATTCGTTTTTGTTCTTACCATCTGTTGTGATTATAAATGACAGTAAAACACAAATGGACCTGTGGCAGCGCTGTCGCTCCTCCACACATCTCTAAATCTCTGCCTGTTCTGTGGAACCTGAGCCAGAGCGGCGATCCTGCCTCTGTGGATATTACTGGGTCAGAGCAGCAGACCCGACTTATCACATCTGGCTCTTATTGAATCACAGAAATATGAACCGTGTGCATAAACACACGTGGGCCACTCCGCCCCGCTCTCCAGATCACGCATCATGACTCACTCGAATAATCTGAACGTGTCATTCTCAGTCTCCTGTTGTGTTATTTATTCCCTCACACTGAAGCAAATGAACACAATAAAAACTCCTTTCAGGCATTTTTATCTCCTATTGATCTTCTTGCTTATAAATCCATTGCACGATTCTGTTTGTTAGTATCGTCATGTGATATAGTCAATGTTTGGTGTGTCATTATTCCTAATTGAAACATTTGTTGGATCAATATTTTGTTGCATCACTTGAAAAGCACAGCAGAAGGGATCAGCTATGTTGAGATTCAGCAGCCACGGCTCAGTTTTCTTCCCTGTGATTGCATCATGTCTCAGCATCCATCAAGAAACAGAATTATAGCTCAACTATTGCAATATTGTGCGTGTGTGTGTTGTTGCTTTTATGTAGCTTACATTATAAATTCAATTTTCTTTTCTGTCAGTATTTTTACCTCAGTGAACATAGAAATTCATTTTAAAAAAAACACACACATTCAAAATAAATCCTTGTGAATATTTTTGTCACCTTTGGCATATTTTTAAATGAAAAAATGCCCTAAATTAAACAGAGATCCCCTCTACTAAAACCGCTTCCGTCATCCTTTTCTAGACATGTGCTGCCCTCTGTTGGACAATAATTGTCATTACAGCTAGTGAAAGCGACAACGAGAACTTCGTTCATGGCTCTGATGTGTATTTAAATCACTACTCATTATTTATTTTGATATCCTACTAAAAATATTCTACCACTCTGTTAAATTGCATTGCAATCATAAAGTATTTCCATTCCTCTTGTTTGTCCTGAGGCTCCCTGCCATGAAGACAGTGTAAAATGAGTAGCCCAATGTCCTTGTTTTTTTTTTTTCCCCCTCCCGCCTGTTCTCTGGCTAATGACCTCCAACTGTGCAGCCACTGGCGATTACAGATGAACGGTCACCAAGCATCGGTCATCCCCACAGTTCAGAGGTCACAGTTTGACCTTGCAGGAAACAGGGAAGGCAGACATTTGCCACATCTGACAGCTGCACAAACTGGCGGGTTTAAGGGCAACCAGAGGTGACCAGACACATTACCCAGGACTGTCTCAAACCTGGCTGCTACTCCTAAAAGAAAGACTCAACTCCGAGTTAAAATGTGTGCCTTTATTTTAATTGTGACAACGTAAATGACTCCAATATGAAAGAAACAGCACGTTTAATTTAGTGAATTGTTTTAGGCACTTTTATTTCACACTATAAAGCAACAGCGAAACAACACAATTATTCACATTGTCCTTTTGTGAATACTATTAAATATCTTCCCAAGTGTTCTTTTTTTCCCATGAGGACAAAAGTACCTTGGACAACACTGCCCTCTGAGCGGACCATCTAAGCTCCAAGCGGCATGCAATACTGTACAAGCGATCAGAGACGGGTGGGCGGTGGTGAAGTCAGCAGGTTCTAGCATCTGGGTGCTACGTCGAGGGAATGACAGAGAAAAAGAGAATGTCTGGAAACAAAGATTTTATTTCCATCCTTCAGGAGCTCTTGTCTTCAAAGTAAGTCTGTTCGATGCGCCGGCAGAAGGACAGCAGGTTGCTGTGGCTCTTGATCCTCTCTGCCAGCTCTGTGCTCGTGAGTCTGGTGGTGAGGATGGTGAAGAGGTGGCCGAACACCAGAGCATCCAGTTCTGTCGGCCTGTGACATACATGCATTTAGTGTTGATTTCTGTGGAAATAAACACTTTCCGCTTCTGTGGAAATTGACAAACTCATTTAATCTGGATTAATTTGTGTTTTTGATAAAGAGAAATCAAGTTGCAACTTTAAAAAAGTGAATAAGAACTTTTAGACGTTCCTTGTCTGTACTGCCACATATTGACCACCAGGTGGTGCTAAAAACAACGGCTATAAATCCAGTAATACATTTATTTCCAACTATTGTCCTGCTTCCGTGATAAAAAATTGGGTAATAAAGAGGAAATATTCTTATGCTGGTTCCATTTTATCTTAGGATAAATTAAACTTCTCCTATTCTACCAAAACAACATAACATAAGATTTTTTCACGCCATGATTCAGCAGAGTAGCTCAAATCAACCCAAAGATAACGACAAACTGTGCACCAGAATATATGGAAACAAAAGGAACCTACTGTTTATTAAAGAAGAATGGTTGTGTTCCCAGTCTTTGGGAGAGAGCTTGGCAGCACTGAGATAGGCAAGGAGGCTGCTGAGAGGCCACGAGTACGGACTGCTGTACCTGGGCCGCGTGATCTGGAAAAACACTTTTATTAGTAATGATGTGAGAATAATAAACACAGACTTTTCTCTTTTTTTCAAATAATCCAAGCAAACCTCTGCAGCTGTGGCGTCGTCACACCACTGGATGTACAGCTGCAGAGAGCAGAGCAGAGTAATGTTGATCCTGAGAGCGAGCGCTTCTTGCCATACTGTTCCAAGCATTTGTTCTAATCTGCATGTACCTCAGCGGTGAGAAGCATGTTGTTAACCAGCTCCATGTAAGCCTTCATTTCAGCTCTCTGAACGTCATCTAAACCATCGCTGAGAGAATGACCCTGGGAAGTCAACCGTTTCATCAATCTTCACCTCACAAAAAACTTTGCTGAAATAAAGAGTGTTTATTAACAGACGCACCTTTGCTTTGGTGAACTGTACAATTGGCCCAAGTTCTGACACCACCTGGTTCCCTACATGGATGAAGGGAATTTTACCTGAAGAGAGAGAAAAAACGTACTGTTCGCAGGTCAACAACACAAAATTCACAGAATGCTCTTCTTCTGCAGCAGCATGCGTACTAACCAGAAGGTGACATGTATTCTGCATTTGCTTTGCAAACCACCTCCACCGGCAGACCACACATCCTGAGATAGGCCTGTACAGGAGAGGAGCAGTCGGGTCAGTCCGCACAAAGCCCAGCAAGTCATATAAGTTTCAATTATTAAAAACAAAACAAATTCTAAAAGAAACATATCTAAAGAAAACACTTCACCTGCACAGCAAGAGAAGAGGCGCAGTCTGACAGCAGAATCTGATCTTCTAGAGGGAGGGAAAAAAAAGCATATAAAAGCAAAATTAGACCAGAATAATGTTCAAAGTTCCGTCTTTCCAGGCTAAATGTACTGACCCTTTAAAGGCTGATACAAGGTTGCACTCTCAGGCCAAGGCTCCGCAGCTGCCAAAAGAAAAATCAGATTCACTCCCATTATTTATTAGGTATTCAAATTTCCATGGACAAACCTAACAAGAATTAAATGCTAAATCTATCCGTTAATAAAGCCATCATTTGAAAGCTGAATCAAACAAATGTCGAAATTAAAACAGAGACAACAATAAAGTATTTTTTTTAACATTATAGTTTACATTATAGTTTAACCTGTTATCGACTGTCTCTGGTGGTGAATTAATTTATAAATGAGCAGCATTTCAGCAGTAAAGTTTGGGTTTATGTCACGTCATTCCCGTTTTCCCACAACACCGGTCCTCCTTGAGACTGCTGCCCTCTGTTGATGCTACCCTGAGCTAACCACTAAGGACACGTCCAGGTTTTTTTTAGTTAACGACAGCAAAACGTGATTTACCTAAAAGAAAATGGTGGCCACATTAAGAAGCCAAGTACTGCTACGTAAGACGGTAATGGCCAATTCTTTGCACTTTATAAACACTGAGGACAGGAAACAGGTTTTTAAGTGTTAGCTAGGCAAAGCTAGCTTCACTGACACTTTTTAAAGCTACGAGAAAATTAAACACGGTACCTGCTATTTGTGACACGAAGGCCTCTGCCGCAAGAGACATTGTGACGTAGAAATATCCTTTTTGGCAAGTAAATAATATTGGAAAGTAATTCAATTTCTCTACTGGTTAAGGGCAAGGGCTTGTTCATCAGACATATGCTGGTACGTCTGCTACTAACGTTCGGAGGGAAACAGGCGACCCAGTCGACAGTTCCGCATAACGCTTGAGAGGAGACGCTACCAGATGTAGCCAGCCGGGGGCGCTCCCGAGTCTGTTTACCACGGTAAAACCAGATGAAAGGAGACAAACAACGCGTTAAATCAAAGAATTAATGACGATTGCTAGAAAGCATGTACTTTGTAAAACATTATATAAATTCTAAATAAAATAATTACACTAATACAATTGGATGCAGTGCTCATAATGAGGATCTAAGCTGAATTTAACCGTTTGGTTGATCGAGTGTGTGTTTTAAACACATTAAATGTGCATTTAAATGCGCGTGGTGGTTTTTGAGGGTCGATGTAAATAATCCTGGTGCTTAACTGTTGGTGGGAGTTTTCACAGCAGAGAAAAACAAATAGGCTGCCCTTTTGCTACCGCAGAGCCCTCCGACCTGAGGGAATATTTTGGACTGTTGTTGGCCTGATTTATCAGCTTTGTGGTGGATCTCCGTGTCAGCCAGTTTCCTGCACATTTAACCTTGTCTCGACGGGAAGCCACCAATTAAAGCGTCTCATTTCCCTTTACATCCCACATCTCTGTCTCTCCTTCTGTTTCTCTCTCTTTCGCGCGGGCACACACACACACACACACACACACACACACACACACATTTTGTACTTCAAGTGTTTTAATATTCTGTGTGGGTTTTTTTTGGGACCATATTCTGTTCCAAGTGCATGCGCTTGCGAAAAGACAGGAAAAACAGTTTTGCAGCTTGAGGATTTATTTTTTAATTTATTTAAGTGTCAAAAAGTTTCCACATATAAAAGTCCAAAAAACAGTTGGTTAAGTTATTTTGTAATAATTTCAGCCAGGACACATACAAAAAGATAATGACTTGCAGGTTGTTATTTAGGATATTAAAAAAAAAAAAACAAAAACAAATACAAGTAAGTACTGGCGTAGACTATACATCAATAGCACTGGAATAAACTGGAATAAAGACAAAAACGAATTTTGGAAAATCTATTATTCTGGTTGCTACTGCGACAAAAATGTCTCTGAATAGTTGTTACCCTGAGAAAATGCATTGGATTTTTTTGTTGTAGTATTTTATACCGTCTATTGTCCCAGAATAAGATACAGGTTTATTATAAAACTGAAGAAAACCAATATGCTATGTTCGATATACTATAAATGTGCTCACGCTTTTCTATGTACAAGATATATAAAAAAAAAAAACCTTTATCCTTTCTGCAAAAAAAAAAACTATTCGGAATTGGCCCCTCTTTTAAGCGCCAGTTCGTGGAAAACAACATTTTGGTAATGTGCATTTTTTATAAATTAGGCAGTTTCGTCGTTTATGTAACTAATATAACCTATAAACCCTGTATTTGGTTTACCCTGTAAAAACAAAACCCTGTTTTCTCCAAAAGATACAATCCTATGCTTTTTCTGCGACAAGTGTGGCGCCATAAACATTGAACATTTCGCTATTTTCTATCAAACAATCAAATTCATCCATTTCTTTCTAAAATCCGATCGCTTCTAAAAGACGCGTTAAAATACATCGCAATGAACAATAAAAACTAGCTTGTTTTTACTTTTTGGAATTGTTTTAGAACCAAAGTCACGCTGGATCCAGGCAGAAACACCCCCCTGGAGCGCGTAAAGGCGCAAACGCGGCCGCGTGTGGCTGGACGTGTTTACGCGGTGATCCCCGCCTTCACGCTGTTCCCGCCGCCGCCGCCGCTGCTGCTGTTGTTGTTGTTGTTGTTGTTGTTGTTGTCGTCCGTTGTCTTCTTGTTTTTGCTCCGTCCCTTTGTGTTCGGCAGCTTGTTGTCCTTTTTCCAACGCATGCGTCGGTTTTGGAACCACACCTTCACCTGCCGCTCGCTCAGGCACAGCGTGTGCGCCACCTCGACGCGGCGGCGGCGCGTCAGGTAGCGGCTGAAGTGGAACTCCTTCTCCAGCTCGAGGACCTGCTGGCGCGTATAAGCCGTCCGCAGACGCTTTGGCTCCGGGCCCGGGTGGTTGGGATTTACTGGAGAGGGGAAAAAAAAAAGGAGAAGGACACGAGACATTAGCCAAACTGTAAATTTCCCTCGAGTGCTTTTGCTCGTTTCATTATTTAACAAATAAAAATCACGTAAGAATCTTTAAACAAAAATATTTAAAATGCCAAAATGTATCATACGATTATTATTTTGTGGGGTTGTTTTTTTTTTTTCTCTTTGCATTCAGCTGTGGGGTTGCACACCAGAGATTCGCAATTTCACGCATGCACACACACACACACACACACACACACACACACACACACACACACACTGCAGGGCCATAAAACTTTATAGGGGTTGTAATTCTTTCTGACTCTCCATAAATAACTCAACAATACAAAAAGCGATTGCCCCCAAATGGAAAAGAAAGGAAGAAAGGAGAGAACGAAGAGAAAGGAGAGCAAGATAGAAAGAAAGAAAAGGCAAAAACGAGCGAAGATACACTGATGTTACAGATAAATGGATAGATGGAATTAACCTTGCGCGACGTGCACCTTCTTCATCCACGGGTACACGACAACGGGCGGCTTGTCCTTCCCCTGGCAGACCGCCTTCCTCTGCACCTGAGCGGACTTTGCACAGGTCATCCAGGCCTGGCACTGCAGGTCAACCGTGGAGTAGCCCTGCTTCCCGGCCTCGCCCGCGTCCCTGTATCCGCGGAAGGCGGCGGCGGGCTGCTGGGAGCGCTCCTCCGCATCCTCCCGATGCTGCTGCTGCGCCGACTGTGGGTGATAGCTGCTTTGTTGTGGTGCGTATGGAGGCGGAGGAGGCTGCACGGGCTGATAGCCTCCTCCATAACTGCCACTGTCCTGGGGATTGTTGTAATACCCCCCTTGGTCACTAAAATTACTGTAATCTTCTTCACATGGCGGGAACTGCGGCTCAGCATATTTACAGCTCATCACGTAGGACTCCATGATTGATTTATAGCGAGACTGGTAGGAGAATACTAATTTTTCTTTCTCTCCCCTCTCTCTGTCTCTTTTCCCCCTCTGGCATCAAGCCATCCTGCGGCTGTCAAATAGACGGACGGCCACGCGGGTCACGTGACCCCGCGGCCGACCAATAAGAGCCGGCACTTTTGGGGGTTTGTTTATGTCAAAGGTAATGGGATCGTTTAAAGCGAGAAAAAAGTGTTCATTACGAGGTTAATGAGGGCCTGGAAGGGCGGAGAAACCAAGTGTGTTTGGCGAAATTAAACTAAGAATCTTAATTACATGGGCAATTTTTTACTGGTTCTAAAATCCATGTTTCTGTGTCTATCTATCTATCCATCTATCCATCTATCTATCCATCTATCCATCTATCTATCCATCTATCCATCTATCTATCTATCCATCTATCTATCTATCTATCTATCTATCTATCTATCTATCTATCTATCTATCTATCTATCTATCTATCTATCTATCTATCTATCTATCTATCTATCCTGTCTGGTAATCCCAACCCCCTCCTATTGACAACACAGGACTGTAGATTTATGACTCTCAGCTGAATGACTTTTTTTACCTCCCCACAGATGGCCGGAGCTGAAAAAATTAATCTGGTCCATATTGAAGGAGCGCGGGGCCATATTTGGCCTTGTGACGAGTCAAAGGATGGGCAACAAAACAGAAAAGCCTCCAATAACAAAGAGGGAGATAAAAGGCTCCCAGACAGTGACTAGTAGTAGGCTTTGTTCAGCAGGGGTCAGCCCAAGGTGTCCCGTTCAGCACCATCACCAGCAGGGCTTTAAATGGATCGAGAAAAAAAATGCGTTTCTTGTCTTTCAGGGGAAAAAATAGAGAGCGTCAAGGAAAAATGGGTCCGCAATGAGAAATGAGTTATTCTGGATATAAAATTGAAAGAGATGATAGAGAATATGTTAAACGTTAAGCCCCCACACGAAGGGAATGTCAGGCTTATGACCTGTATTGTGTCTTTAAAGTAAAAAAAAGAGAATACGCTTTCTACAAGCATTAAACACCTAAATGTCAGGACCGAAGAACACACATATACACATTTTCCCTCCTGGATTTCTTCCTGTTCGTACAAGGATTCTGAGGGTCTGATGTTGAGCCAAGAAGTGTACATTTGATCCCACCTGATAGACCCAGCAGGCTAATAAACACTCCAACAAATTGAAGCAAACTGGGTGACTGGCGTTTGGAGGTCTCCCACATGTTTGAGACCTGGCTTGATGACAGAGCGGAAGTGAACTTCAGCTTTAGAGTCTTATCTCATCTGATCTGTAATCAGTTCATGGAGCACCCACTAAATATGTAAAATTAGCCACTAAATGAGTAATAAACTTGGCAAATATCACTATTATGACATTTCCACCTTCTTTCCTCTTTGAAAACTTGGTCAGTTCTGGAAATGAAAATGCTCTTCGGAAAGCTATACAGTACTTTCCCTTTTAAAAAAAACATCACTACTACAAATAATAATTTAAAAAATCAGTAGTTTGATCAGAGCTTTGCTTTATTTCTGGAAATAGATTGTTGAAAGGTATATTTAGCAGTATTTGTTATAAAAGGAAACATGATCCTACAACAAAAATGTTCTGCTCGAGCCTACTTCTAGGTGCACCTTCCAGCCTCTACAATCAGGGACGACAAGGAAGGACAAACTATGTATTTTATGCCATCAGTGAAATGGAAAAGTACAAAATTGTTCAGCCACAGTCGTCAATAAGTCGGCCCTGAAACTGATTGGAGTATGTATTTATGGCAGGTTCTGCAGCAGCTCTTAGCCGTTCATCGATGATTATTCAGCGCCCATAGACTCCCCTAGAACCCAATCTGTGATCAAGTCAGCTGCACACACATTCGGTTCTACAGGGTATGTATAGACGACGAGCACCTCACCGGCTGCCGCTGAGGAGTTCTTTGGTTGTCACGGTGATTTACGCCCAAAGATTTTCAGCTTTTATCGTATTTATCAAAATCCTGTGAATGTTGTTCATCCATCTTTGAACGGTTAGTTAAACATGTTTCCCTGTGACTGAAAATTATGGTTTTCAGGAAGCTAATGTCTAACATCAATATCTCATTAATGCACATAAATTAATTCTAATACATAGGTGTAATTAGTGTGGGTAAGCAAACAGAGAGAAAACTAACAGCTTCAACAGTAAAATAGGTGTGAAATATGATCAGATTTTATTTAGTAAGATGTTTTATAAAAAAAACCAAGGAGATTTAATGAAACTTTAGCATTGATAGCGCTAAAATGTGGGAAAAAATATTTATTCTAAAAAATAAAAAAAGGAAATCCACCACGTTTTTGCCGTCAACTCTGAATCCACATTCATACAATCTCGCCTGGGACAGCAGCAAAGGCAACGTTAGAAGTGGCCCAGCCCTCAGGATGCGCATGTTAAGTAGATCCATACAACCATCATCCTTCATCATGTGAAAAAGACAATTTTAAGGGGCCTCGCATTTAACATTTTATTTTAGGCAATTTATTTTTATTTTTCTCTTCTTGCCTTGGGTTCAGTTCTTTTTCCAATAAAGGTCCATTTTGTCCGTTTCTATATTCATTTGATGATTCTGAAATAGAAGCACAAAAGGGAAAATGCTGCCCCAAAAATGTGTGCATTTGGAATGAAAAGTAAAATAACATTGTATTCGTGCAAAATCCCTAAATCTACAATTGTTGAACATTTTGGCCAAGCAATTAAACAAGATGACAACAATACACAAAAATTTTGTTTAATTATCAGTCTTTCCTCTCACACAAAGTAGAAAATTCTGTAAGTGAGGAACAAAAGCACTTTAAAGTTTAACCATTAATTTAAAAAGTGTGAGAAATGAAACAATTTAAACAATTGAAATCTATTCAGCCCAGGACTATTAATCCAAGCTGGTTTTAAAAGAAGACTTTGACCTAAAACTTTCATTTTTCACGATTATTCCAGCCTAGATTGTCCTTCTGAATAGGAGAATCATTAGCTCACACCTTCTGAATGGCCCTCCATCTGAACTTTGGCGGACTCCTCTCTCTCTCTCTCTCTCTCTCTCTCTCTCTCTCTCTCTCTCTCTCTCTCTCTCTCTCTCTCTCTCTCTCTCTCTCTCTCTTTTCTTTTTCTCAGGCAACAACAGCAGCGGCTGCAGCAGCAGCGGCAGCAGCGGTGGAGGTGTTGGGCTTTTTGAAAGGACATTCTTCTGTGAGAATGTAGCCTAGCTGCCGGCAGGTCGCACCAGGGTCAATCAGAATCATTGACCGCGGCGTCACCGTTCCATTAGTCCTCGCGCTGGACAGGGCCACGCAGGGGCGCGCGCTGGGGACCACGCAGAGTTCACGCGGCCTGCGGGAGCCGCGGGTCCATTGTTATACATCTACCTACAGATTGATTTATACCTGCTTTTCAACCGAGTCCATGCAGCTAAAATACTATTTGTTGATTTCTTTTTAATACCTGCTGTTTCGTAACTTCTGAACTTCATTGATCAGGACAGACTGGTTCTGTGTGTGAGTCTTGGAGGGCTGACTGGTTCGCCTGTCGGTCAGAGTTGCCTCTGTCTGTGGAATAAAGCCATTCAGATGTGCCTTTTTTGTGGGGTCGTTTCACTTTTTCATCTTAGACAGGCTGACCGCCGGCTCACCCCTCCGCCCCCGGCCCTCTGCCGGGTCAAAGCCGAGCTGAGTGCAGCTTTAACCCGGTTTAGACATTAACTGCATCCTCCAGCTTTGCCTGGGAACCCGTATGTGCGCGGCTACAGCCCAAAGATCGTGAAATAAACATCGGTATAACTATCAACTAACTCATCTCAGTGAGGTTTTTAAGCAGAGCACAAAAAAAATCTAAAAAAAACAAAACAAACAACCCCCCCTAAAAAACCCTAAAACCTAAATCAACTCTTTGGATTAACTCAAACACACAACCACACACTCAAATAAATATTTTCCAATTGTTTCATTTTCCAGCTTAATCTATTTACAAGAAAATACATATAGATAGATAGATAGATAGATAGATAGATAGATAGATAGATAGATAGATAGATAGATAGATAGATAGATAGATAGATAGATAGATTACAAAAATCCTACCAGGTTTTATTACTTTAACGTTGTTGGAAATATACTGAAATAATATTTTAAATAACACGAATATTACTCCCCTAAATAAAATCTAAATTGTATGTGAGGCCCTGAAACAACAGCTAAAACACGGTGCGACTGGGTTCATTATCTTATTAAAAAGAGAGATTATGCTAAGTTTATGCTTATCTTGTTAACAAACAATAATGTGAGCAGCATGAAAATGCGCACTAATGTTGCACGTTCAGTTTGGTTTTCCTTCTCCCGAAGAAAGTTCGAGCTGGCAAACAATAATGTTGTTCACCGATTTCTATTTTCTACGTAAAACTGAGAATTTAGGCACGGAATTAAAATGTATCAGGGCCAGGACCTTATTTCTGAGGATTTCCTGCTTTTTCCGATTACAGACAATTTAGACAGTTATTTTAGTTGACCATGCATTTTAACATATAATCACTTAATCGTGTAAAAATAAAAAAAAACAAAACTTTTTTTCACGTCACTACAGTTGAATATTTTCTGATTCCTCTTTCGTACATCACAACCACTAAAAGACGGAAAATCGAATCTACCGCGATTTTACAGCCAAACTGCAACCTTTTAGTGGTTTCTTGGGATTAAATGTCAGGCTACAGGTGGATCTCTGGGGCCGTGGACCACCTCACTCCCCGGGTCCTTTGGGGCTCCCCGGAGCAGCGCTTCAACACCCCCGCCCCCTGACTCCCCCTTACAGTCCAAACTTCATATCTGCGCCAAATATGAAAAGACTTACTTGTTCTGCTCCGATCTCGCGTGAAATCACGGACGCCGGCCACTGTAAAATCCCGTTGGAGAGACCCGATTTTCCCTTTTCCCTGCAAACATCGCTGTTGTTTTTCTCTCAGAGCTTGTTGATTTCGGTCAAATATCGGCTACCAATCCTATCTGGCCGCCTGTCGGCTTTTCTCTCTGAGTTATATTTTGGGGCTTGTCAAACCGCCGGCAATAAAACACACTTTATTACAGTCACGTGCTCACTTTTCCCCCCTCTCTGCTCCCACCCGGGTTCATAAATTATTAGGTTGTGCACATAGAGTCACTGCATTTAATGGCGCCAAGAAGAAAAAAAGTACGTTTGTGTTATTTTTATACGGACTTGGCTTTTTCTTTACGTTATTAGGTTTTATTGGGTTTTATTTTTTTTAGGTTGCTTATATTAATAGTTTAAAGGTTGCTTGAATATTTGAACGTGGACTTTTAACAATATCTAAAGATTAAAACTATGCGTAAAAAGCGCATTTTCGTGCGTTAAGCACGATTCTGACTAGGTAAAAGCTGCTCTGCACCGGAGTCTTTTGCACCAAAAACACACAGTCTAAATGCTGCTTGAATCTGCCGGATGTTTCAGGAATGCTGTTTGAAGCATTTGTTTCCTGCTTTGATTTCCGTAAAAGGGGAGCCATAAAACCATAAACCAAGTCTGTGAAAACATACCGCGCGTCAGCGTGTGTGAGTGTAGCTGCGTGTTCCTCCACGGACATTTGAGTGTCAGACCAGGTCATCAAATCACTATTGAATGATTTTTTTTTTTAATTTTAAAACCCGACATCTGCTGAAAACGGTTAATAGGTGGATGCGTGTTAATTTACTTTTTTAGCTGTTGGATTTATATATAATTATTTTCTCGTTTGTACAGCAAATCTTTCGATGTACTATTTTAGTTCTTGCCTACCTTTATTCAGCAAAGTCTAAACCAAACATTTTCGTTCGAGTTATCATTTACCAGCGTCACCACAGACCCAACTGAAGCTCGCGTTTGTGGCCACGGCGCTGGCTCAACGGCTTTGCCTAATAGCGCCACCAAGCGGCCGAGGCTCTAATCGTCTCCCGGACCAACCGTCCCAGCAGCACTGCGCCAAAATGACGTAAGTCGAGGTGCGTTCAAGGTAAATGGGAGAGTAAAGCTCTGCGGTGCGAGCTGCAGGGAAGGACGTTTGTTTTTGCGCCCCCTGCCGTTTGAGATATAAACTACATTTTAGTTCGAAATAAACGTTTTCTGTCTTGTTGAGTTTGATTATTCTGATGGAATAACATAGCTATTTTTTCAAACACGGCGAGCTTTCAGCAACGACAGCAAAATAACATTTTTAGTGTGTCTTTAGAGAATCTTAGAACAAGACTAAAGTAATAATTTATATAAGACAAACTATTTTATAGTATTTCTTTGCTGCTGTTGTCTCTCTGCTGGCCGATAAAGTTACTACACAAACACGTTTACCGTTTATTGGCTAAAGTAATATTGTTTTTAGTCTTTATGATTACTACACATCAGAAAAGGTTAGGGTAACTTTGTGTAGCATCTTTAGTTTTGACCTGTTTCTAGACCACGATGACCAAAGCTGTGTGGGTTCTGGAAGGCAACGGGAAAACAAAATATCTGTTGCACATAATAATTGCATCAAGTCACAAACTACTCCTGATATTATCTTCCCTCAATCTGTATTTAATTTGGGAGTTTATTTTATCCAAGTGGGGTAAATGTTTATTTTCATGCTATTAAACATTAAGCACCAATCATGCTATTAAACATTATTCACCAACCCATTCGGACTGAAATGCATTTCCAAACCTGCTTTTGTGTGTCTCCCTGTCTCTGTTTCTGTCTGGTGTCTGGATGTCTTTCCCTGTTGTTGCCTTTCTGTGCATTACAGCCTTCCCTAACTCCTTTTGTCTCTTTGTTTCTTTCCCACACAGACCCATAGACCTGCTGCTGCTGCTGCTGCATTGCAGGGCTGTAAATATTGAGTGCCTGCCGAGCCTGACTGAGCAGCACCATGTGATACTGTCTTTGTTTCCCTCCATCTCACACCCAACCTTCTGCCAGCATGCAAAAAAAGAAAAAGAAGTGTAAAATTTGAAAAAAGGGACAAGAACTGTCATTCAGTTTCTTAGTGCACGTGACACTTGGGTTGCCCTCATAAAATTCTCTATAAAAACAGAGAATTCTTTCCATTTTATCATCCATCTGTCAACTCTGTTTTTTAGGAGGGCTAACAAAGTGAATTTGCATTACGAACAAAACTGAATGCAAAAGAAATAAAAAGATATATACAAAACTATGAGAATGGTTCTCAGACTGTTGAATGATGCCCCTCTTCATTTGCATTTGAAAAAAGTCACCCCTGAGTTAAAGGACTAAATCTGTGTGCAACACTTATTAAAATGCTTCATTTTTGTCTGCAAGTGCTGCAGTTTATTAATACTGCAAAACTATTTATATTAAATTTTCCATGATATATTGTTAATGATTTCTTCTGAAAAAAGGTCTCTCACCACTTCATACCATGTTATTTACCTATTTTGTTTTTTTAAAGCCTTGCTTTTTTGTATTGTATTGTAACTGCTGTAATTAAAATTTATACGATAAAAATGATGTGAAATGTATTTGAAAACGATCCTTTAAGATCCATCTCTGGTTCTGCCGGTCCTCACAGGGTCATGTGAAGCTGTGGTTCAGGTATTCGAGTGTGTTTTTACCTTACGAGAGCTGGCTGCTGGACTCCATCTTCCTCCTCTTCCTCCTCTTCCTCCTGACAACATGTCCGAAGACAGCACAATGATGAACACAGCAGGTAGAAACAAGTCAGACGCTTACTGTCAATAAAACCAATGTAGGAAAAACACTGGAAATACGTCGACGTACCACTTTTTCGCCCAAAAATATGCCATTGTTTTCGCTTTTGGGGGAGTTATCGCTTCAATTTTTTTATTCTTCGTGGTAAACGTTATCTGATTGCGTACCGTTCAAATTTATTAATAATGAATTTGACCATTATGATGATGGTTTCAGTGGTTTTGTGAAAATCCCAAAGCGAAAATGGGGCGAACACAAAATCCATCCTGGCGCGTGAGGTGAGCCTGGCAACACGCGCACACATGATCATTCGTGTCCAATGGTCGCGAGCTTTGGCTCGTAAACTGGTTTTATGACCCGTGTGTGTGTGTGTGTGTGTGTGTGTGTGTGTGTGTGTGTGTGTGTGTGTGTGTGTGTGTGTGTGTGTGTGTAAATCAGGCAGAGTAAAGGGGAATTCGATGCAGCTGCGGTCAGGAAATCATTTTTAAAGCGAAGCGGGAACAGCAACTCGGAGGTGTGTTTCAGATTATATTATGAAAACTGTAAACAGGCCCCGCCCACCCACCGACCCACGCTCTGGAGGTCATAATACCCGTCATAATGCCCGTTTCGGTGACAGTCCACCTTTCTCAAGCAGACGAAACGCATCAAGATACTTATATTTTGTCAAGATATCATTTTAGTTGTTTAATTTACTGACATACATTCACACATCCATTTTGAATAACGTGTGAACGATCTTTCTTTTATTCTTGCTTATTTGGTTTATCGCTAACTAAAGAAAATATATCGTTTTCTTTTTCTTTTCGCCCCACACTCTCAGTCAAAAATTCTACTATTTATGATTACGTTTTTAACAGGGCTCTATTTCTATCTGCAGAGATAATACAAAAACCTACTAATAACTCTCTTCGAAAAGGAATATGAAAAGAATACCGTTATTAAATGTATCTATTTTTCTATTTAATCGACACGACGAATTTAGAAATATGTAGTTGTGTTGCTGTCGCATTATTTTATTTTTGTGGTATTTAAAAACAGGCCAGATTGATTGTATCAAATGTACCCGAAAATGTAAAAGAAAATGGCCCCTTTTAAAAAAAAATTCCC
>CAAE01014597.1:884870-896678 GCA_000180735.1 Tetraodon nigroviridis
GGTAGGTTGATGATAAAAACACTTCACGCAAGCCAGGTGAAGGTCTGACATTTTAGTCACGTGAGGCTTTAGGGTAACATAGCCTGGTAAAATCTGACGCAATACATTAAAACACCTAAAATACTGACACCTACATACTTTTGATATTGCGTTTGCAGAGGTAACTGTCTCTGTGTGTGTGTGTGTGTGTGTGTGTGTGTGTGTGTGTGTGTGTGTGTATTCGTTTGTTTGGGTTTGTAATAATAAATGAGCATTTGGAACTCACAGAACAGGCTACACGACAACAACAATAGCAACATTAACGACGACGGCGACAAATATTATCGGTACATGTACATGTAAAAATATATATAAAAAAAACAACAACACTGATTAACTGATAAAAGTCTATTATATTTCCTATTGAGTGCTACTGCGATGATGTGTAGCATATGTGAGATGCACCTGAATCGGCCTATATTTCTTGCTTATTTCAGTCTTTTATCGGAATGAACGCTCATCATGCATTTCAGAAAAAAAACTCTTTCAGGTTTTCGAATTAAAATGTTTTTCTTTTTTGACGACATCATGACATGCCCAGCGTCGATTCCTTGTAGTCACAATCCAGCATTACAAGAACAAAATAATACATAGCAAAAGTAAAAACACTTTTTCTCATAAATAACGTCATCTTTTAAAAGTGCTCAAAGTATTATTTTTTTCTGACGCTTCATCCTGTCTCAAAGCAGCACCATTGAATAGTTAAAAAAAAGCTTCAGTTTCTGAATTTGTTGGAAAATTCACATTTGTGTGCGTTATCTCTGCGACAAAACAGATAAAACAGCAATTTTAAACACAGTAAATGCGCGAAGTGAGAAACTAGAGTAAAGGAATGCCATAATTCTTATTTTTTTATAAATTCGGCCCGTTTTCTCTTATTTTTAGGCACTTATTTTAAGTTTGAGGCGTCAGATTGTTGGTGTTTCTTTTAATATCTATATAACAGCTTTACAGAGAATAACAGACAGGTGCTCAGACATAAGATCAGGCTTATGTGGCACACCGAGCACAGCTTTTATGAGGACACTTTGCATTTTGGCAGAGAGTTCAGATAATTTATGTGAAGTCAACTATGCGCCAGTAAACTTAGACACATGAGGTACGAGCTTAGCAAAAACAGATGTGTTTTTTTAAAAATAAACAAAACAGTAACGTCGTCGATACAATACGATTCTAACTATTCTCCCTTTAAATGATGCTTTCTTTTATTTACACTTGCGGTTGGACGGTCTGTCTTCAACATGCAGATGGAAGAATTCTACACCGACTAATAAAAAAAAGGAGATGACTGAGGGTAGAAGTGTTGGGCCTGATGGAGCCTCATTGGTTTAGAGCCCTTCTGTCCCGCATCATCAGCTTTTTCATCTTCATCCGCCTATTCTGGAACCAGATTTTAACCTGCCGTTCAGTCAGGTTTAAGAGTCCCGCCACCTCCAGCCGCCGATCCCTGGTCAGGTACATGTTATAGAGGAACTCTTTCTCCAGCTCCAGGGTCTGGTGTTTGG
This sequence comes from Tetraodon nigroviridis, assembly GCA_000180735.1. NCBI lineage: Eukaryota > Metazoa > Chordata > Actinopteri > Tetraodontiformes > Tetraodontidae > Tetraodon > Tetraodon nigroviridis. The sequence goes on from CAAE01014597.1 coordinate 886,415, forward strand.
TGTAAGGGCACCTTTTTTTCCGGGTGGATTTTGCGTGGATCCAGCTCACTGATGGATTCTCTGCAAGAATAAAAACACATTTGCAACTGAATGTGCAAAACTGGGGGTGAAGGAATAATTAGGGAGTCTTTTAATGAGCCTGCAACTTATGGATTGTTAGAAAAGGCAAAAGCAACATTTTTTAACACAGCTCCATAAATTAGGACACTATTTGTTTCCGTTTTCAAATGAGTCTTTTGGTTTTTTATACGATACGGTTTTACTTCCTTCACGTTTTAGATCTTTGTTAATCTCCTTATATATTTCTCATACCATAATAATTACAGGTGATGTTCAAGTGTTATCTGGTATCATTTAGCCCCCCGCCCCCACCAAAAAAAAGTTTACCATATTATGAAGAAACAGACGAGAAAAACACTTAGTAAAAATTACATTTTCATCCAGAAACCCGACATTTTTCTTTCTTGACAAACTGAATATAAGTAACAGAACCTTCATTAGAATAATGGACAATAAAGTTTTATATTTTACAGTTTACACGACATTTATAGCGCAATAAAAGTCACAGACACTTGCTATGTCCACGTTCCTCCTCTGTCCAAGACACACACACTCTCTCTCTCTCTCTCACACACACACACATACACACACACACACACACACACACACACACACACACACACACACACACACTCACACACACACACACACACACACACGCAAATAAACATTATTAAGTTGATTTTTACCAGCGTTAGCCTGCGTTTTTCTCTCCTCGTCCTCTTTCGTGCCCTCCGGCTTTTTCTTCGGTTTCTCGGCGGCTCCCAGTCGCTCCAGGACCACCTCTATCGGTCTGTCTTGGCTGGAGTCCGCATCCGCGGGGCTGTCATGTGGGGCCGGTGTATTCTCGGATTTCACGTCCTCAAAGGTCTGCCTGGGACTGGGGAGGCCGGTCTGCACGGGGACGCACGCCTGGAACCCCTCGGACAGACTGGCCTCCGGGGCCGGAGCTCCTTCCCAGCTGCGGACGAATCGGCTCTCGCTCCCGGCCGAAGATGCGACCTGATCGGTGTGGCTCTGCGTCTGGGGGCCGTAGTAGGGGTGGTGGTGGTGGTTCAAGAAGTGATGTGGGTGGAAATGGCCGGGGATGGAATGCAGCTGCGGAGAGGAGGATGAGGTGGAATTCGCGGCGTTCGTCCAAGAGGAAAATCCATTCAAGCCCGTTTGCTTACTGGTTAATTGTGAGTAATCAGCAATGTGTGAGCCGGTGGTCCCGTCCTCTTCTTCTGATCCTCGGACTGGTTTTGCACATCCGACCGGCGAACCCTGCAAGCCTCCCGGAATAAAATGCGCACTGTACGGCTCATCAGTCTGGAGTCCCATCATGGAATAATAATTTGTTAGCGACATGTTTATTTTATTATTCCAATAAAACGACACTTAAGTGTAACTGTAAAACGTTAGAGGGGCTGGTATAGTGGCTTCCATCCTCCCTTAAAATGGTAGTATTTTTTTTCCTGCCCGTACCTTCTTCATGGCTGCCCATTGGTCACAATGTGGATCACATGGTTAGACCTTATTTATTCAGTGTAGGAGATAAATCAAACGGATCCTTTTGCTCGGAAATGTAATGGTCCAGGAATGTTGCCAAATAGGTCTGAGTATAAAGTAGAAGTCAAAACTAGGCTTTTAAAGTATTTACAAGCTGAATAAAAGGTAGCAGCTACCAGTTTATAACTTTGTTTGAAGTGTGCGCTCTGGCTCTCAATGTGTTAGTGTGTGTGAGTGTAAAAAAGATATTCTTTCCTTTGTCTCATGTTTCCTTGATATTGAACATTCACTCGTAAAATTGGATTTAAAGTTACATGTGGATTGTTCAGGTTTCTGTATTAACGTTACCTTGTCATCTTGAATTCACCATGTGAATTTAGATTTTCTTTTGTTATCTGACCCCTAAATGAGTTTACTACCAGCAGTATTCCTCCCTCATTGCTTCAGTGTTTGCTGTTACTAATTTGGATAACAGTGCGTTTGCTGCGTTGACTGGAAAGGCAGATAAAAACATCTCAGATCAGGCTTTGTTCCTGTCTTGTTTTGATGTTCACGGCCAATTGGAAAGTGGTCAAACTGTAAGTAGGCTCTGGTGCCTAATCAGGACAGATTGGTTGGACAGATTTTATTTGGACAGGTCGCATGGGAGAGAATACATCTTTTTCTAAATGTGCAGGCCGCTCACATTCGCTTTGGACATCAGTGCTTTCCTTTTAACCACAAGGTTAATCACCAGTTTTTGCTGCTAGATTGCTTATTTTAGCTGAATTAGCTCAGATAAAATATCACGGTATGCATGTGAGGAGATGTGATTTTAAAACCCACAGTGTCAGAAAATTGTAAGTGGTGATTCAGACCTGGTCCGCCTGCAAGATCATTATTGATTGCAGCCTTTTGCACAAACATGGTGTCCTCTAACGATGGGATAAGGCCAAAAACTCAAGTGCTGTTTTATAAACCGATCACGTGCAGGGTGCTCCATAACTCCAGATACACTTTTACTGCATGAGCTGATTGCTGAATTAGCTGCCATTTAGGAAGAGGTAGTGCCAGAAGACAAAATGTAACCAAGTCTGACAGTGATTTCCTTTTTTCTAGTCGCAAGATGGTGAAATATCCCATTCTGCTTGTCCTACATGAAGGTGGAAGTGTTATTGTGATGAAAGAGAGGACTGCAGCACCAATTTGCATTGACAACACATGAACACAACATGGCATGTTCCAATGCAGCAAATAGTACTGAGTTGTTCATCAATGTTTAGCTGCAGCCGCAAAGTTTTCAGAGTTTTCATTTAATTAGATTTGCTGCCATATAATACATTAATACACTGCCGTTCAACTGCAATTCAATTCCTTTTATTAGATTAGGAAGTAGAATCGTATCCGCTTTAAACATTTCGTGTGTTGGCAAAGAGCTTCAGCATTTTTGCGGCCGAGTTTATTGTAGGCCATTAGGTTGAATGCCTCTAGTTTCAACCTCTCCTTTCATCTTTAAGTCACACACTAATGCACAGTCTCTGTCCCTCACCCACTCACCTACACACACACACACACACACATAGATAGAGTGGATGTGTGAGACAAAGAGAGAGACAGCAGACTGTCTGCATTGCCCCAATAAAAGTCGTTGAGTTGAGGGAATGGTGGCTGTGACTGTGCTGCGGTTCAAGGTTCATCTGCAGCCTTGGACTCAGTGTTTTCCTTCTGTCCATTTGTTTGGAGGTGGTTTGAATTCAGCAGAGAAGAGAGAACAAACTAAAGTCATTAGTGTATTTTTTTATGCATCCTAATTTCATCACAGTCAATTGCAATGTTTTTCTTTTTGAAGAAATTATTTGGCAGAAATGTTAACCAGATTTTTTTTTTGTGTGTGTTGCTGAAATGAGAAATGGCATTTGTTGTATTTAGAAAATATTCTGATTTATGCAGTGGCTGGAGACAACATCACAAATCTGATCAATCAATATTAGCTTACGGTACTTTTTTTCCGAGTTAGAGATAAACCAAAAATGTCCAAAGAATATAAAGTGCTTGTATGTGACGTCAAAGAGTGCAGTAATAAAAAGGATATTTATTAAAGGAATCAGCCTGGGTCAAACATGATTTAAACTCACAATTTTAATGTGTTGCATGAGAAAATTAGGAGCATATATTTAATACAAAAATGAGCCAATTGAAGTAAATTATATCATTAATTTAATTCACCGCATTAATACAATATTCAGACATAATCCAATTTTACCATGCTTAATTAAATTATTGTGAGACAAAAATGGGACCAGATTTGATTTTGTGCAGATTATTACAGTTCTTCCAAACATTAAAAGAAAAATAAATAGGAATCTTCTTGTTTTTTATTTTTGAAAAAGAAAAATGCATGTCCTTACAGTTTCTATTCATAAAAAAGGCCTGAGGCAAACGACAGACGACAGAAGAATAAGCTCAAGAGAATAGAATCACATGATCTGAGAAGGAAATATGCGTCATAAATTCAATAAAAAGGCTGTTGTTTAAATGACGTTTTAAAATGTTGGTTGTGTACATGTTTTTGACATTTTGTCACCATTTTTAAAGATTGTGCTTGACCTTGAAACGATATCTGGTCTCTTTTGCTTCATCTCATCAAAACCGGTGGTAAGCTGTGTAGTACTGAAGCATCTCTTTTTTCAGCTTTTTCTCTTTCATCCTTCTGTTCTGGAACCAGATCTTCACCTGCCTGGGTCAATAAAAACAAAAAGCAGACACGTGTTTTTGTTTGTAGGTGGTGAGCTCTTGTGAGGGGTGTATTGTGATGCAGAGGTATATTTCATGATGTGAAAATCTGTAGCTGATAGGAACCAGCGCTCTTTAATTATCATCCATAGGATCAGATGACTGTTTTGACATTCCTGCACGCCATGCAGGTCTATTCATTTTGTTAAGGAAAAGCACAGCATTGCGCATAAAAACCAGTTCGAACAAACTGTTGCTGTGAATATTACCAACCGTGACAATCTTATTTTGTTGATAAGAAATGCAACAACTGAGGACAATCTAATTTCCAAGAATATTGCTGGGGGAATTGTTTTTTTCCCCGTCTTCACATGGTTCTTTCTTGTGATCTTCTGTCTAGACGGATTATGCATACAGCATAGGCCTGTGTCTGATAAATATGACTGCGTGGCCTCTAACACTAATCGGGTGTAAAAGCAGAGTTTATTTGCAGAAAGCGGACTTCCTGTGACTGAAATTCTTCTGCTCAACATCTCACTGCACTATGAATTCCTCTCATGCCACTGGAAATGAATTATTTAAACCACTCGTGAAGTCCAAAAAAATGTGCTCTGCTGCTAAAATAATATTCACGTTAGTCTGCAGTCCAGTGCAGCGTCTAACATTGTTGCATTGAGAAAAGTAGTAACACACCTATCTGTGAGACGCAAAAGGTGAGAGAGCTGCATGCGTCTGTCCTTGTTGATGTAAATGTTAAATAAGAACTCTCTCTCCAGCTCTCTGATCTGTTGTTTGGAGTAGGGGCAACGCTTCTTTCTCCTTGTACATGATTCTGCAGAGAGGGAAAGAAGAGCTGAAACAGAAAGGACTTAGAGGAGTCCCTGGAAGCAACATTGCAATGAGAAAGGTCCACATTCTCGGTAAAATAATTCCAAAATCATCGTAATTGAAAAAATGGTGTTTTGAAATCTCCAGTAAAATGTCAAATTAGTTTGGAGTAGACCATCCCAACAATGAAGGCTGGAAAGGTGCTTTGCTGCAGAAGAAACTAAACAAATGACTTCTTTAAAAAGGAAAATGATGTGGACATATAGAAGCAACTGTTTGAAGCACTGCTGTCCTTTAACAGAAAAAGCCTAAAAATATAAAAACCAAGGTCAAAAATGATGCAACATAGACAGATAGATAGATAGACCAGGCCACAAAACCCCTTGATAAGATGACGTTAAAATGTTTTCTTCATACGGAAATTCACGTTATTATAACGAATTTGTGGAAGACCTACTCGATTGTGGCGCGTCCCCACAGCCGCTGGATGATTGCTCGTCCTCCTTCTCCTCCGGAGCTTCCACCGTCTCTGTCCCCGCCCTCTCCTCGCGGCTCTGCCCGTCGGGACCTCTCAGCCACTCGGTCTGATTCACCTGCTCCCGTCGGCTCCCAGGTGCGATTCTCTCCTTGGCGTGCACCCCTTCTTCTGCGTAGTCGAAAAACTGGTCGAATCCAGGCGGGAGGACCCTGTTTCGTCCATCATGGAAGAGGAGCTGCGCGTCCGAGCCGAACGCCGAGTATCTGCCGAGCAGAGCCCGCGGCTCTGCGGGGAATCCGCGTTGAAAATGCGGACCGGAGGGGCCGTGAAGGAGACAGTCGCTGGGGTTGAAAATCACCCCAGAGGGCGAGGGCAGGCCTTGGGGGTCCTGTGGAAAATCGAAGCACGTCGGGGAGGCGATGGGACTGTTGGTCGGGTAGGAAGCCCACTCCCACGGAGGTCGGTACTGATGTCGCGGCTCATGGTCGCAAAGACCCCGGTGCTCCAGCCTGCGTCCTGACGCGCTGCTGCGCTCCGCTAGAAACGGTGACGCTATGGAACCAGTCTTTGAAGTATAGGCGAAGCTGGAAAGAAAACATTGATAACATTAAAAAAAAAAAGGCTCCTTCTAAAATGACACCCGACAATTGGAAGACCCAGAACGTCGGTCCCTCTATTTCTACGCAGGGCACCGCAATTTAGTTCCTAATGTAACCTACTGGCGTTATTAGAATAATAACCGGAACAATCTAGCGCTGCATCGTGACCCAGCCCCTGAAGGTTGAAAGAAAAATAACTTTGACAATAAACCACAGATTCTGCCCTGAAAGCATGGTGAAATCCCTCGTCAAAGTCCCCCGGAAAGTGAGAAAATCATACGGCAGAGTTTGACCTTGAGTCTGAACCGAGTCTGCTGAGTGCAATTAACTATATTCACGCTGCATGGGCTGCACTGTTTCCTCATATCAAAGGTTATTAATTTTACAGTGAGTTATGTTATGCCCTTCCACTGTAGCCATACCTTTAATTAAACCAATTAAAGGCTTTGACATAAAATTTAATGATACTCTCTAATTTTGGTTTGGATGGATCTTCTGAACATGAATAATACGTGTACAGTGCACACAAAATAATAGGTCTATATAAAACATGTACTGGCAAGTATAACCACAATAATAATTTTTAAAAAGTCCATTATGTAGTATTCTAATGGAGACGGAAAGCATGTCATTATGTCCTATGGCTGAACTTCAAAGAGTTTTCACTTTTATGACAGAGGCCCTCCGTGTACTTTATGGGGCCAAATGGTTTAGTTTTAAACCCAGCAAGAGCATTTTTGGATGTTTTGGTCTCTGGGATCATTAGTGTATATTCTGAAGTTAATTTTATTTTCTTCAAACGTCTGCAGTAGATTTATTTTAGAGATGCAGTATAGTTTAAGCATCACAGGCTTCATTGTAGCTTTGCTTTCAATGGATGTGTTTTAAAATTTATGAATTTTTGCACCATTGCCATCAACCAATTATATGTGTTCAGCAGGAGAATATTGCCTATTACGGCAGTGACACAATCATTTTTTAAGAGAAAGAGCCATGTCTAGGGTGTTTTCCCAGGCCTCAATGTGTCAAATCAAGAGAGATTTTTTGGATTTCATGGGTTTAAAGGCACAGCCAAAGATTCACGAGAAGAGCCCAGTGCTCACAGCCCTCAGTTATGTGTGAAAACTAAAAAATGCGCTTTGATAACACGCAAGATGACTTAAGACATCATGCACAGCCTGTCCGGCTGCACGCATTCATTGTGCTTCCTTCTGAAACACACGCACAGCATTCTGATGGAGAATGAAATAAAAGAATTAGCCTGAAAAAGGTTCATTGAGGACAGTGAAGGTATTTGATTTATACTTCCTATAGAATATTGAAAGGAACCTGAAATTTACATGTCCAGGTGTCCCCTTGTTTAAATGGAGATGGAGGATTCAACTTAAACTTCTGGCTAAGCAGAAATGGGGTCAGATCATCATCGCTCCACCATTGCAGTCACCAAATCTCTAACTAAAAGTTAGTCGTTATCCATAATTTTTTAAATCCCATTTTCAATGTTTATTGCATCAAAAGTAATGATGACAGAAATGACAAATATGGCACAGCGTTTATACTGCTGCAGTGAAAGAGCACAGCAAAATAACAGCCTTGTGTTGATGAGAAGGTGTCTTCTCTCCTTCTTTAGCCTGGGGACAGGATCAGCTTCATTTCATTACATCACGAAAGTCTCTGGAGAGAAGACACAAAATGTGACACACGCAGACAGAGGACAGAGCAACATCTCAACAGAGAAGTTAGTCGGGCTGTTCCAGGCAGCAAATGACTAGAGAATATTTTAGAGATTCTTGCATTTGTTGCATATGAAAGGTTGGTTTCGATTTTTACACCTCGTCTGGAGTTCAGTGCTGTGCTGCTGAAGGCTGTACACTCAGGCTTTGCTGCAGAAGGGTTTGGAGGCTAAGTCTGGGTGTTTTTTCACCGGTAGAGGTTCAAGGGTAATTCTCAGGCGGTCTTCCGGGCCCTTTATGTCTCTTTGTCTCAGCAAAGCTCAGTTTGTTTTTTTTTTTTAATCTTATTTATATGAAAGTAAAAGGTGGCTGGCCTAGAATCCACACAACGACCCTAAGTATCCACAAAAAGAAACTCTAATTTATGAATTACCTAAACGTAAATTGCTCGAATTAACAAGAAAAAAAAAAAAAATCCTCTATGAATGTTTAAATAATGCAAGTTTTTTTTTCCTTCTATTTGCAATATTTCACAACAGTATGCATGTTTTGATTCGTTTTCAAACAGTTAGGATTTCTTGATGCTGTTTTTGGATTACTATTTCAGGGGTTTTCTTTTTGGAATCCTCCATTCACAAGAGAAGAAACAAGTAAAACATCAAAATATATTTAAATAATTCGATATTATACTGTAAACATCAAAACCGTCGGCCGATTTTTCTTCTAATATTTTAGTGTTTTTAAATACAATAATATTTATGTTTAAGCAGAATGTATTATATTTAAAAGACTAATGCCATAAAACAATAAAACTTTTTAGAGCTAAAAAGGAGGTATTAGAAAAAAGGCAAGAAAAAAATAATATTGAAAAACACAAAATTACGTAATTCGTATGAATTTTATAGTAAATAAAATGGGATTCTGTTTAGGTGAATAAAATGTTCTACAGATGTGCGTCAAAAGCAGCAAATAAGAATGTAATGTCGAGGACGACATCGAGCAGCCAATAATGTGTATTTTTCATTCAAATATAAGACATCTGCAAGAGATATCTTCATGTGGTGGACGTAGAAAAAGTCACGGGTTCATGTAAGTATTCAGAGTTTTTTAAAAATAAACGAATATATTTCTTTTTTATTATTTAAAAACGCATCCACACGAGCATACACGCTCTTGTTTGCACAGGTTTATGATTATGCTAGATGTGCTGTTGAGTTTAAGTATATGCGACTACTTCTGTTCATTGTTTATTTATTCAAACGTATTTTGAATTTTAAGCATCAGCATCGGGTTTTTAAAATGTTAGAAAACGAAGAAGGGAGAGAACGTGAAAAAGAAAGACGGTTTATTAGGTCCGCCACGCCGAACGCCAAACTCTCCGCAAAATGCAGTAATGTAAAACATTTCATCCAGCATCTCATCAGCAGTCTGAACAAACACAAACTGCTAAAACTAAGACTTTTTTTAAAAATCAATTCCTCACATTTTCAACAATTAAAAATGTCTGAGTGTCTGGAAAGGTAGTATCAAAGACCGTGTTCGCTTTTCACGTTTACTACAGAAAAATGTGATATTAAAGTATTACAAACAAAACCCAAACTTTATTAGCTGGACGTGTTTACAGGCAATAAAATAAAAAATGTGAAGGTAAAATACGTGAATTCAGAGATCTTTGACGTAACTGAAAATTCTTTGGATAATAGGAGAGAAGTTAATTGATTGTGATTTAGTGTTAACTACTTGCTCCGGATCATATTTTTTATGTTTATGATGGAGCTTGGGATCTAAGAATTTCATTACCAGTAATTGCTGTTACATTAATTCAGCCGATAATAAAAATTTTGAATCTTGTGTGTTCTTTGTTTTACCGCAATCAGGTGAAATTCTGACATCTCGTGGTCAAAATGTGACGTACACATTTAGAAGTGAATAGGGGACATCAATTAAAAAAAAAATGTGACTATTGTTTTTGTTTTATTTTTAATAACTAAGTTTAAAAAGCTTAACACGTATGCTTCTTTTTCCTAAATACCACTAAACGAGTTGCAATACAATAATCTATTTGACGCAATAGAGCGGTATGCTTTTATTGTGTTTTGCAACGTAAAATACCTGAAAAAAAAGTATAAAAATTTGTTCAAATTAAAAAAATTCGAAAAGAATTTAGAATCAACACAAAAAACTACAACGCAAAGCATCTTGGGAAAGACGTAATTTTTTTTACGTCATTCACGAGCCACGTTGGTTACGTCCTCACCACGCGCCAGGTCCTTTTGCGGCTGATGTCACCTGAAGCAAAATTGTTCGGTCTTTATCTTGCATACTTCCACTGATGATCGACCCCTACAAAGACAATCAAGCATTACTGAAGGTGACTCCTTTAACTTTGAAAGCTAACGAGAATCATCTTTTTTTTTTCCATT
>CAAE01014597.1:898313-922111 GCA_000180735.1 Tetraodon nigroviridis
CGTTGTGCGTATTGCTACTTCCTAAATCCGGCCAGGAAAATGCGCCCTCAGGCTCCCAGGCTTCCCGAGTTCAGCTTTGAGAAGAGGCTGCGAGCAGAATCCAGCACCCCTGGACCAGCGCCTCAGCCTGCCACAGACACAGAGGAGAGTGCGCCGCCTTCTGGAAGGTATCGATAAACACACACCTGCGTGAATGCTGTCGTCTCGTTTTATTGTCTGAGGATTTGGTTTGAATGAAAATCATCCAGATACTCAGACATTGAGACAAACAGCTAATCAAAAGTACCGCCAGAGGGGATTTTCCGAGACACTCGCATGTGTGTGAAGCCGGCAGAATGAATACCAGGTTTCCAGGTTTAATGGCGCTGGACTCAAACCAGTTCTATTTAAACAGTATATACCCAGATAGGAATAAAACACTTCAACCAGAAGACTGAAATGAGTGCCAGTTCCCATTACAGCTAGCCTCCCTGCACTTGCATGTCACATTAAAGCGGCGCCTTTAACAGTGTGATTTTGCCTCTAGTTAAAGCTCCAGCTCCATGGAACTTGGTCCATAGTTTCCAGGTCCAGCAGAACCCTCAGAACTGCCCTCTGCAGAGCTCAGGTTCACCTCCTCTCACCCTGCACTGTCTGATCTGGACGAATTTTCTTCCCTTCTGAAGACGGATCAATGCCTGCTGCCAATCACACTCTAATCAGACTGAACAACATTTATATATTTGACTGGGGTTATCAAATCAGTGGTGATACTTTTTTCTTTTACTTAAATTTGTAGAAAGTTATACTAAAATCGGCCTTTGGATACAGTGGTTTTAGAACACTGAATGATTTTTGCGATGGAAATTACTTCACTGTTAGCGATCTAAGGTCCTAATATCCTCATAAATGCTGAGTTTCTGTCTTTGCTGGGTTTCACAAATAATCTTTTGCATGAAGTCTTAACATTATCTTCCATGCTTTCTCTTCTTCACGGTGATATTGTTCTTCTTTTGCTCAGATGAACAAGATTTGGAAAAAGAAGGTGAAGTCAAGGGTGAGGAGCTGCAGCAGCAGGAGGAGGAGGAAATGGAGGCAGAAGCAGAGAGCCTGGAGGGGGAGGAAGATGGAGCAGAGGAGAGCCTTGCTGCCTCTGGGGAGGAAGAATCTCAGCAGTCTTAGAGATAAAGACATGCAGGCAGACGCTTCATAGTTTGGTGACATTTCACAGGAGTCGGGGACATTTAAGTTTCCTTGGAATCCTTTCTGTCGTTTCTGTTTTTGTTTGAAAGATTTTGGCTTTTATTCTAAATTTTATTCCAATTAGCAGAGGCAAAACAAAGTACAGGGTGGAGATTCAGTTCAGGAAGTGTGTATATTTAACCGTCACACAAAATCATCATGTTTAAAACAAAATGTAAAGAACCGAGTACTCCAGACACTGGATGATGTGATGATTTTGGGTGTGGGGACAACTGCTGTTTCAGTATTCTGGTTTACACTTTTAGTTAACATTAGTTCAGGTTTAAGTTTGTTTTTCAATATTTAGGAGGTTTTTGTTTTAAGGTAAACTTGCTGCTTCACAGAAAATTTGTCCTAAGATGTTGCAGAAATTATTGGATGCCTGTGGTGACGTTCAGGTACGGTGCTTATTTATGTTATACAGAAGGACAAACCTGCTCTGAATTTGGACTGTACTTGCAGCGTTTCAACAAATTTTTACCAAAACAAACCAATGTTGAATATGGGCACTTTAGGTTTTTCAGATATGTGTCTTTTTATAAAATTAGTTGTTTTTCCCCTTAATGCTGTCTGCCTTTAGTTGAGTTTGACCCTGAGCTGGTTGAGGCCTGCCTAGCTCGACGACAGTGCTAAAAATGGAAAAATGCTAACTTTTAATCTGTGGTTTGAGAAGAAAAAGTCTAAATGAGATCTATATCATTTGCCAAATGCTGATTTTTTCCTTTCCTCTATTTGCACTGAGGTTCTCCTTGTATTTATTCTGTCCTGTTGTGTTTTACAAGTAGATGCATCATCTGCAAACGCTGCTGGTCGCCTTTTTTGATAGAGTTGGTTCGCTTGCATTCATTTCAAGTGTTTTTAATGTCTGAGCAGACTCGTGGTGCTGTCAAAATGTCTGTTTTAGTCGCCGCTGCTGGTCTCATTTTTGTGTTTTTGGCCAACAGTTTTAGTGCATTTTAACTGTTTTATCCCATGCTGATTGCTTAGAGGGAGGTGTGACAAACGTCTATGCAGAGTTCAAAAAGTATTAGGAGCTGCGCAGGTTTACACATTACATTGTAGCAAATTTTAATGTTTGGTTTCACTTTTGTCTCTACTCATTGGATTATTGCAGAGATTTTGGGTTTTTTTGGTCATCAAATTGACTGATTTAATAAACATTTTAGCAGCATGGCAGGATTGAATTTGTTCTGTTTTGCTTTTCGAATTTTACTTTAACCCCTTTTGGCCCATTTAACACAAATTAGTGCCGACTAATAGTTTGTTGATTGTTTTAATTTCTCATCTTTTTCCACTTCTATACAGTTATAAAAATAAATGATCACAATGTGACAGCCATGTTTGTTGAAAGAAAATTCAGGAATCACAGCTGCAAAATAAATAATGTTGCCATCATATCGATTGCAACACTGCATCTGTGAAAATCCAAAATGACACATATCAAGTTACTTTACAATTCACATCTCAGCTTCAGGCAAGAAAAAAACCAATAAAACTTCCAGGAAGGAAACATTTCTGCCTTTACCGAGACAACAGGATGATGCTGTGAACTGGACTCTACCCAGGTAATTCTCAAAAGAGTCACCGTGAAGACATTCTTACGCTGTTGTTTTTCAAAATTAAATCAACTTTCACACATTGGTCAAGCTGCCAGAAAAATAATGAATACTGTTTGGTGTTGACACAAGAGTAAAATACGCTCACAGAACCCCCCGGGGTGGACTGCAGGAAGAAGAACACAGTATAAAAACAAAGGAAAAGATGTTAGTAACTAAAAAAAAAAAAACTTCAAGTATGACCCATCGAGATCACAACAAACTTTACAGGATTTTAAACGCCTGTGCAAACAGGCGGAAAGACGTGAACCCATCGTGAGCCTGCCCTGGTCAGCTTTTCTGCTTCCACCCTCCTGGTGCTGACCTCTACGGCATGTTGAGCTCGATGAGTCTCCCGGCAAAGACGGCCACCGTCCCGATGATGCACACGGCCATGAACACGCAGAGCAGGATGTGGTCCAGAACCATGGCGACGAATTTCCACTCCTCCGCCGCCTGCAAGCAGAGAGCATTCATTAGGTGAAAACCAGCCCTGAAAGCGTATGAACATGTGTGAATGTTCCGACGTTCCGCCTCACGTTATTAGATTCCTCATCTGCTTTCATGGTCTCGGCGATGTACTTCACCCCCTCGATGGCGCTGCGGACGTCGGGGTTTTTGACAATAGGAGACTGGTAGGTGACACTGGTGGGAGTGGGATTACCTGAGGGGGGGAGGGAAGGGAAGGAGGGGAAGGCAGGGACAGTCTGGAGTCTTTTCTAAAGGAGGTTTCATGTAGATTGCACGCGTTAAAAAAGGGTTTCACGTCCGCTTTGGTGTTTTGGGAAGTGCAGCTTCACCTGAGATATCCGAGATGTCCATGTCTGTAGGAAACAGCCTCTTTTGACGGATCTCCTGACTGGGACACTTCATGGTGGAGAAGAACATCATGTTGGGAATGGTTTCGATGAAGACCTGAGGGTCAGGTGGACACACGGGTCCATTAGGGCCACGGGCAACGTGCCACGGTCACGGCGGAAGGGGCAGATAGCAAACCTTGCGGATCCAGGGAGGCATGGTGTGCGTGCTCGGTGAGCGGTGGTGCGTGTTGATGACAATGACGGTGATGATGATGGAGGCGATGACAAAAACCATGGTGAAGAGCATGTATTTCCCGATCAGAGGAACAGCGCTGGAGGTGGAGGGGATCAGCTCCACAATGACCAGCAGGAAGACGGTCAGAGACAGCAGGACGGAGATGGACAGAGTCATCTTCTCGCCTGGAGAGGTGGACACACAGCTGTTCTTTAAAAAAAACTCAACATAGAAGGAAAGTTCTCAGTCCTTGGAACCCTCAGGTTCTCTGACTTGTTGAACCAGAACATGCATAGCTTAATTGTCCCTCCATGCCAACCTGAGTCCGTGGGCAGATAGAAAACCAGTCCAGTCAGAAAAGAGAACAACATGCAGGGAATGATGACGTTGACGATGAAGTAGAGAGGCAGCCGCTGCATCAGGAAGTGGTAGGTGATGTCCAGGTAGGGCGTGTCACCGCAGCAGGTGTAGTAAACCCAGTGTTTCCAGCTCCTGTAGTCCTTCAACACCCACTCCCCCGACTCCATGAAGTTACTGAGGTCTGGCCGATCGCTGTCCTAACAGGAAAGAAAAGAAAAAAAATCTATAAGAAGGAATTAGCTTTTTTTCATTTAAATTTTAACCTCATGTAAGACTCACTGGGTTGATGACAACCAGAAGTCCATCGTAGGTCCAGGTTCCCAGTTTCATGCTACAGTTTTGCACATCAAATGGGAAATGGAGGACAATAATCTCACAGTAGCTCTTGAAGATGGCTGGAGGGTTCCAAATAATCTTCCCAGTGTGCTCCAGCAAGACTTTTGTTTCATGGATGATGGCGAAGTCGCCATCGGCGCTGCAGAGAGGTGGAGCAGTGAAAGATGGCACAGCTGTACAGGCATGCGTGTGTGTGTGTGTGTGTGTGTGTTTCTGAGGGAATATGTACTTGTTGTAAAGCACCAGGTCTGGTTTCCAGATCTCAGACGACGGGACTCTGATCTTCCTGATGCCTCCGTAATCGTCTGGGTTCCAGTTGAGGTTTACGTCCACCCATTGCTGCAGTGGAAACAAATACAATAGAAATGATTGTGTGTGTGAGCGGCAGAAGACATCTTTTTAAAACTTTTTTAAATATTGACATCTTTGTTGTTTACCTGCCGCAGACGCACATTACTGGTCACAATCTGGCTGACCTCATCCTGAAGAGAGAGCAGATAAAACGGGTCAAAAACATGGTGGAACCAGTGGATCTCTGCGCTTTTTAGGGACGTTGTTAGTTTTGGCTCCAATGCCTTGCCATACCTGGGTAAATTAGCGACAGGTGGGGCTCACCTGGAGGGGAGGTGCGTACCTTTGCGCGATTTGAACGCCAGCAGCAGCAGAATTTCCAAAAGTTCAAGGGTTAAAACGGCGGAAATGTGTAATTTCTGTACAATTTTTGAGAGAAACGGAACACTGGGACTGAAGACGGTCACATTATCGTCGGAAATGAGCAGAAACGACGCTGGAAAGGTCGGATTATCGGACAGGCCGGAGTGGCGACGCATGGACGCGCACGAAGAGCAACAAACAGTAAGAGCTGATTTCTATCTACTTTTCTGCTGTGTTTTTTTGGGCGTGGAAAGATTGATTATCAGCGTGTGTTTTGGTGTGGCTGGATTCAGCCCAGCAAAGTTTGGATTCATTGAGACGCGTGAAATAGGCGATTAAAGAGTTAAAAGCGCACCTGGGTGCTGCAGGCCTCAATTAGCCACCAGGTGGTTCTATTTGTTTGCTGCTCATCCGTTTTTAAATCCCCGCTGACCTTTTTATAAACAAACAATTTAGTGTACATGCATCCCGGAGTTTGTTTGCTTGTGTGAAACCGCTAAATGTTTTACATCTAAAAAGGCATATTTCCTCCCATCTCTTACCACATTGATGAGCTGGATGAGCTGCAGTCCCACTGTCACCACCACAGGTTCACTGAAGTGGTTCACAGGGCGAACCACCTTGTTGTACCCAGTAAACAGGGTTTTCACCAGACGGGTCTCGTCTTCTGAGCAGAGAACCGGACCTGTTGCACACCAAAGGTCAGAAATGCAATCTGTAGAGAGGTCAAAAGTCAGCCGGGAGGGTGGCATTTGGCGGAATGAGATGTGAAACGCTTTCACCTGCGGCCAGGGTTGTCTGGTTTGGCGTATGATTAATGCTGTTCGCAAACTCTTGTTCCTATGTTAACAAATGTATTTTTGTCCTGCCTTGGCTGAGACGCACAAACACGTGTGCTGCCATGCACAACACGGGAAGAGAAACCATGGACTGAGATGGAACCGTGCTTTACATACCAGACATTAATCCAGAGTACACGGGTGCAACCAGGTGGGAGGGTAATTATCACATTGGATAGCAACAGGGATGAGAGGACACTATCACGGGACAGGTGTTCCATACTGAGAAAAAGGCTGTACTGAATGTTCCAGGTCTAAAACTATACCAATACTTCCATCTCTAGATTCTACCTCAAGATGAGTAGTATGAAATTAAGTGAAATTAAGAGAGGACTGAATGCTCCTTCATATAAACCAAGCTAGAGCTGTTCTGTGTTGTCACTTTTGCGTTGCTGTTATACAAACCATCCAACAGAGGGCGCTGTGAGCCCTCAGTTATTGTCTGCTGGTATCCAGTTCCTCTTATTCAAAAGATGCTTCTAGTTTGGTTCTTCCGTTCTGATCCTTTATTAACATTTGGGTCAGGGGTAAAGGTTGCTTTGCCTACTGTGTTTTGATGCTTTGCAAGATTATTATTGGAGGATCTAGTGAGAACACGAGGAAGTTTACCATTCTTAAGGTTACAAAGGCAGAAACCCCTCTGCATTATGTGAAAGCTCTATTTTAATTCAGTCTGTGTTGTGATGCAAAAAAACCTTCATTATTCATTGTAAATGAATCATACCGATGACCCGATCTTGCTGAGCTGAGTAGTTGTCAGGTCATTAGCTTAGCTTTTCCTCTCTCTGTGATTAAAGGCCACTAGAGGATGGACCTCTGTGGAATCTAATACAAAACATATCAGGTAATCTGCAGCTGTGTGGCTGCGTGAAAAGTGTTGAGATCTTTCTGGCAGATGAGCTCGAAACCAGAGCGATCCACCGGAAACGCGGAGTGTAAACGTCTAATTGGATACCCAGCATAACGTACCAGAGGGCAAATTGAGCAACCACAGTGTCGTGTTCCGGGTGGAGAATGATGAGGATCCGATACAACGACAGAGCCACAGCTGCAGCGTGTCTAGGATCTGCAACAGCCTTTCATGTGATTTTGAGTTGCATTCTGTGGCAATGTGTCTGTCAGGCCCCAGTCAGGCCCCCTCTGCTCTAGTTGTCTGCGTGTACGATGGAATTGGGGTGTTGCGTCACCTTTGTTCCTGCACACTGCATCACCTGCTTTTGGTATGATGTGACTTACCATATTAGCATAGCAGCGTTAGCCACGTTGTGACCCCACGTTGCTTCGTTTGCCTGTTATTCCTGGAATCTGCTGGCGGGCCCTGCTCGGCCCAAACTAAGCCGGCCGGGATCTAGTTTCACGTGGGCAGCAACAGCGGTGCAGACACACGCATACGGCACATACGCATGCACGCACAGCTTCTGTGTAGGTTACTTCTCACACTTCTTTTTTTTTTTTAAGGGGAGACATTTACTTCCTGGGCTGTCAACAGTTGTCTTTCTTGGCTTTTCGCTCCATGACTGTTGCCCTGCGAGGAGACTTTGATGCTGCCACATACAAAAATAGAAGGGAGGAGCAGGAACCACTTGGAGCTGTCAGTCATTCCCGCACCGGACTTTTATTTCCGCTTGACCCCCCACTGTGAAATAAAACAGCGCTAGCTCCTTCCACTTTCTGCCCCTAAGATGAGGCGTTAGGACAGGGAGGATATTTTCCAAATTGCTTTTCAGTACGAGAGGACGAGCCCACACACCAATCATTGAGCCGATATTGCTGTGGAGGGCTTCCAGTGGCAGCATGACCCTCATCTGTCCACGCCCCTCCGTGTGAGAACAAACTTGAACAAATATCGGCTCATCTGTGTCGTCATGGAGAACAGGATCGTCTCACTCTGAACACTAAAAGGACACTGGTGATTCAGACAGTTCAGAGGGTAGAAACCATGAACTGTCATTTATTTATTTATTTAATATGAAGGAAAATTCTCCTGTCCTTTGTCTAAATCTTCTCCCGTCTGGAATTAATTACATTTTTCTTTAAATAATGCGTCACACAGTTAATCTGCTCTGTTTAAGGGTGCTGGGACCAGCCTGGGTTGTTTTGTCTGTTTTTTTTAATATTCACATGCTAAAACCTTCCTGGAGCGCCCGTGTGTGTCCTTGAATAGTCGTCAAACTCGTACCTGCACACCCAAAAATATAACTGCAAACCTGGGCAAGAGCTACAGTAATTATTTCAAATATCAACTGGCCAAAGAATGCCAGCACGTCCCTATTTTAGGCTACCTGAAGGGCTCGTATAAACCTGTGCTTCGGATTCCTCACGGTTTCCTTTTTCCAGCTTTTATCCAGGCAGAACATTTATTTCTCACATAGTTGGCGTAAATGAACTTTTTCTAAACAGAAATGTGGAAAATATACAGTAGTCGGTGATTGTCTTCATTAAAGTCGTCAACATTTCAGTGTTTTTTTAGCTTCAACTCCCTGATCTTCCTGTTCTTTTCCTCTAATCCATAAAGACACAACCACAACCTCTGGTGGTAACCGTTGGAGCTCATATGAACCTTTTCATCATAAAGGCCCTTTCATACCCTTTTACTCTGCCACTAAACCGGATAGATTCTCAAATGGCACCAAGGATCTTCTCTAGATGCTGAAAATAAGGATTTCTGCCTCCCTGCAGTAACACACAAGCACGCACACACAGGAAGACTCACCAATAAATACAGTGAGACCCGCTGCCAGCAGGAACTGGGCCACAGAAAAGTTCATGGCTCCAGCAGACGCGAAGGAAACCGGCTCTCAACCCTGCTGCATCCGTGACGCGTCGTCCGCCGCTTATCGCCGCACTTTACACACGAGCAGATCAGCGAGAGTCACAGCTGAGTTTAGGAGACCACTGGGAAGGTGGACCGTCCAGTAAGTGAGCTCCGGTTTCTCCGCTTCACCTCCCCCACCCAACAACACCCTAAACTCTCAGTACACATGGGCATGGGAGACAGCTGGGACTGCGCGTGTGTGTGTGTGTGTGTGTGTGTGTGTTCCTGTCACCTATTCATGCAGGCAGCTTTTTTAACGTTCGTGACTCATCACTTAGAGCTGTATTTGTGGGATTTAGAGGGATAGACGGGCAGGCGTTTGGACATACGGACAGACAGGCAGACACAGTGGAGAGGCAGAACAGCTGAGAGCTGTCGGTTTCAGAGTGAAACATGCCCGTGGACACACACACACACACACCAGCTAACAGCTGACTGCTTTTAAAGATAACAAAGGTTTAAAGTTTCACCGCATTTACAAATTCCAGCAGACAAAAGTCTGAACACAAACACATTAAAAACATTTCTAAATTTGTACTGAATGAAAGGTGAAAAGTCGTTACCTTTTTAAAAACATGATGCCGATCTGTTCTATTTTTATACATATCTTTACATTTTGTCATTACATAATAGAAAAAAGCTTTCATAGGTAGTTGTTTACAGATGTTAAACAGACCAAGTTATCACCAACATAGTGCAATCTATGACAGACTGAGACTTTAGTAACATTTTTAATAATAAAAATGATCCAGCAACAGGCATTTTCTGGTGTCGATTGCTGGCATGCTAAAAGCTGCCGCCAGGTGGCAGTGTAGGACTGAGGCATGGGGTTTGCGGATGTTCCTGCGGGTCTGCTTCTGTTTTCTCTCCACCTCTCTGGCCAAAATTGATGCAGGCTGAACTCAATTTTCTCTCCATTTTCTCGCTTTTACGTGTGGTAAAAGTTGATACTGCGCTTTAAAAGAGAACCATGACCAAACTACATAGATCACAATCTCATTGATTATTGCAATTTTGACAATTTTGACATTGCAACTAAACCTCAATATAGATTTTGAAGATATATTACTTTTTATGCCTTCATTTTTTACTTCATATAAACACTAATAAGAGTACCTTTGGAAAATAAAATATGTAAAAAGGTGATTTTAAAAAAGTGTTTTTACAACTGACACAACACCACAGTGTCTGTTTGGATTAGGTGTCTGTTATTGATTTGCGTTTATTTCACTTCAGTAGATCTGCAAGTAAACCACTGTGCTATGGCTGATTGATATCTTGTTTTCATTTCCCCCTTTTCTTCCTTGATTTGCTCTGAATATAAACAGTTTAACGACACCACGCTCACGCACAACTCATGAAGTAGCTGGAGAATCCTGCAATGCATGAAATTAACTGAAAAATAACGCCTGTGAGTGAGAACTTGAAATTAGAGGTGTGTGCAGGTGGTGGGCTCCAACTGGCAGAAACCCTGATGAGATGAGGAGTTACCGTATGAGCAGTTTTATGAGGATGATGCACAGCGTTTTATATAAAAGATACAGTTTAAAAATGTCACCAAGTATGATAATTGTGTATTATGTTTTTAACATAGTCAAATCCTGTTTTTTTTTTAAACAGATATAAACATTTTAAGGTTTAACACCTTCAAAATCACTGTTACATGAGTAATTGTTAAAATTAAAATAAAAACGATTTGCCTTGATTTATGTATTCCAAATAGTTAGAAGTGTATAAAGTTGACGTTAAATTCAGGAAATCATCATTCCCAGGCGTGCTCATCTGGTTCGGGAATCCATAGAGAAAAAAAGTCGTTCTTTCCGTGGGGGTGTTGGTTTTTCCACCATTTTTGAAGGTTACCAGACTCGATACCATGAGACTGGGTTGGATTTTTTTTAACCATGCAGGATGCCTGGAGATAAAAGTGTTGAGATAAAAGAGCAGCTGGCTGAAGGATGTTCACATGCTAGCCCTCCGAGTGAGAAGAGACCACATAGAAGCCGTTCGCCTAACATGTGTCGGCTTCATGTTTGAGCCGATCGGCCAACAATATACATAAAACTAAGCCGTAGAAATGGATTTTAAACCTGACAAAGATGATCATAAAGGAGCTTTATAAAATACTTTCTGATTTATTGAAAGAGATAAAGATGGGTGGACAAAAATGTGTATCCATGGCTCATTTTTGATAAGGACTGTTCAGTATTTCAGCCATGACAATCTGTTTATGCTCCTGTTTATGGGCGGCAGAAATGGAAAAAGAACAGTTTCAACTACTAAATGATTCAAACGGTAAAGATTCAGGCATCTGGTGTTTCACAACTTGTTGCTTCTTTCAAAATAGACTATTTCACCTGTGTGAAGGGGGATCACCTCTTGG
Source organism: Tetraodon nigroviridis (assembly GCA_000180735.1). Lineage (NCBI taxonomy): Eukaryota > Metazoa > Chordata > Actinopteri > Tetraodontiformes > Tetraodontidae > Tetraodon > Tetraodon nigroviridis. The sequence goes on from CAAE01014597.1 coordinate 909,549, forward strand.
CTCATGGTGTTGCTCAAAAATGGATGTTGGATGAGAATTTTAGGTTTAGTCTCTCTGTCCTCTGCAGACTTCCGAAGCACGAATATAGTTGTGCTTATTTTGACAAAAGAGACTAAATTATAGTATTTGGAAAGCTTGTTGAAAGCACTTTCTGTTCTTGTTTTGCTTGAGCTTGTTGAATTCCATCTTAGTCGTTCATTACCCTCAAAAACACCAGTGGCTTCCACTCGATACAGATGTCAAGGTTTTGTGGAAAAGTACAGCTCCAACCTGCTGTTCTAAATTTTAGAGCTTTTAAGAGAAGTCAAAGTGGCTTTGATAACACCGCAAGTGGAAGACGATTACTGAGGTCCCCAAATGAGTCCTGGTATGATTTTAATTAACCTGGATTCTTGGTTGAAATGGCCCTGTTATATTTACTTGCTGCACTGAGGAGGTTTTAATTTACCCACATTCGTGTTGGGGTCCCTGATGGGAGAAAAGTTAATTTGAGTGGGGAAACGTAGCGCACCGTTGGAAGGTTTGCAGAGAAGGAGACGCTTCGGATGAATCGGAGGCAGACGGAAACACTTATTTTAAAGGTGTGCGTGGTGAAGCTGCTTCAGATGGTCCGCAATGCGGCGACGCGTCTGTTGTCAGCTGCCCACGTTGGGTTCAAGTCATTTTGCTTGATCCCTCGTCTGCTGGGTTCTGCACAAGAGCTGGTGTGTAAGACCAGCTCAGATGTTCTTCCACGCCAACGTCTGTCGTCCAGTATTAAATTATATTAGCTGAAGAGTGAACTGTGTACCCTCAACAAATTAGTTTAATTTCTGCATGCGCGCCTGTGTGTGTGTGTGTTGAATCCAGACTACTGTGATGTCTCATAAAAAAAACAGCAAATGATTTCCTTCGTTCTGTCTTCTGTTACTTCCTCATGGGAGCACAAAACCAGGACCAGAACTTTCACACACACTGGGGTCAGTGCGTGACCTGTGTGTAATGAGGTTCTGACCCGTCAAGCCAGCGTGGAGAATTCCTCACTCCACTCTGAGCTAAGTACAACTGACAGTTCTGACACACATGCACACACACACAAATATGGCAGCATTTTCTCACTGCTGCACACCTTCCACCGTCTGTAGTGCTGGACTGGGCTCGCTCAGAATAAGCTCAGAATCTGGGTACACACCCCAGAGGGAGCTGGGATGAAGAGAATCCTCTGGGTTTCTTCTGACCTGCATGCAGTAAGCCATCAGCGTCGTCTCTCTCTGTCAGCCCGGTGATCCGTTGTTCAACCACCTGTTTACTTCCCCCTTTGTTTTCTTATCGCTTCTAATAATAGAGATTTAGTGCGCCACCGCGCATTTAGACATACGCTGTCATCTGTTTTACGAGCATCTGGAGCAGCATTGGATGACTGTCGATGTTTGTCGTGTTTGCCTAGCTGATTTAGCTGTCATCCCACCGTTGTCTTGACATTGACGCTGCTGGTTGCCCTCTGTGAAGACCCATGCAGGGAAAACACACCTCTTCTTCTGGAAACAGCTGGACGCTGCGCAGCTAAACACGATCACCTTGAGGCGTTTGGTCCAGTGGTGTGTGTGTGTGTGTGTGTGTGTGTGTGTGTGTGTGTGTTCCTTTGTAATTTAGCTTCATACAAATGTGCAGGTCGTTCAGTGTGACTCAGGCTGTCAGACAGGCTGCAGTGGGGGGAAAAATGCTGTGGAGACAACTGATGTCAGACAAGAGTGATCTGGTAATCTTACAGAAGACCAACAGAGGCCGAGGCAGGGATAAGGAAAGGAAAATCCGACATGGAAGCGTGAAATGACAAAAAGAAAACCCCATGATGAACAAGGACAGCGGATATTCTTTCATCTCTGTTAGAAATGGTTATGAGGATGGAAAAATGGGGAGGAGAGATTGATTTTTACTGACAAAATACAACAGAAATGAAGAACAGTAGCAGGAGGGACTAGACAAGTGTCATCTGAGCTACAAAAAACAAGAAACAAGTGGAAAAAATGAAATGACAAAAAGGGAAGACGACAGCGGAGGGAATAGCAGATGCTGTGAACAACAAAGAAACTTTTTGTACTTTTTCCTTTTCTTGTCTCCTGTTTTCCAAAAGAGTCAAATTTGGAAAATATGGCAAACAAAGCATGAAAATTGGAGAAGAACAGAGAGATGGTTAGAAAGCAGGATGAGGACAACAAATTCACATACTTGATTAAATACTCACATTTTAATTTTTTTTTAACCTTTGAGGAGGCTGGTAAACCTGACAAAACAAGGCCAGATTACCAAGGAAATCATGTCATAATCATGTTCATTTCTAAACTGTTTCATAAACGGGCCTTTGTGCCTCAAGGATTTGATCAGAAAGAAACTGTTTGGCTGTCATTTCTTACCGCATGTGCAGAAAAGCAATCAAGCCCCAATCACAGTTACAACAGTCTTAGCCAGGCCAACCCTTGTAGTGTGATTTACTGTAATGCTGCTTCCATCTGTTGCTGTGGAATGATGTCCCAGCCGTAATGGTGTTCGCCTTCTGAAGCTCACTGAACCAATCCCCAGAAAATCCCCATTTTGTCTTGGGCTGCTTGGGAAATACCTCCCGGTGGCCGTTCTTGAACCCTGAGAGGCAAAATACTCCGAAAGAAGAAATTATTAGGATTGGACCAGTCAGAATCAGCTGAAAAATCAAGTGTGTGTTGTCATGTAGCTGTAGCACTGCAGCTCCTAAAACATTCAGTGTGAAGTACCTTTAAATGATTCATCATCCACCTCTCACAGACTAGCGACCTGGAATTAAGGAGGCATAAGTGTGTTTTCCCAAATCCCCCTTTAAAGGTAAAACAACTGCCTTTAAACTGCTGTCTCATTAAAATGAGAAACGCCTTTAAACACAAGCCTACACCAACACGGGGGTCGTGTTTAAGTACAAAGATCCATTAAACTAGAAGTTTCTGGCTTTTATTCCTTGGAAAACACCGAGTATTCCCATCACATAGTAAGGAGGTGAAACGGATACGAGTTCCTTTCCCGTCTTTGATGCGCTCTGTGTTGTCGCACCTCTCTTCTTTCCTCTCATATCATCTGTTTGCATCCAGCTCTGCTCCTATCATCCATCTGTCTCTGCTCTAAACGAGCTGTCAGTCATTTTGTCATGTCGGTTCTAAAGTCTCATTTCCTGAGCAGGAATACATTAGCAGAGGTCTGCTCCGCCATTACCTGCTGAATTATCGGGCTGTCCCCGACAATTAGTCGGGAGACGATGGACGGCCGGCCGCCACGGACATTTTGTGGCAACTGTCTGCCCGCCAGATGTTCCTGCAGAGGAGCCATAAATACAGAAGATTTGCAAAAAGTGCGTTGTATGTTGGAGATTTATATCTCGATCATTACCTTTGGCTACCAGTGATGAAGCAATCATCTGCTGACAGATTGCAGATGCACCTGGTTATAATATTTTAGTTGCCAAAAACAGATTTGAGTTGAATTATAATTGAAAAAGTTGTATTATTGGTCCATTTACGTGCCAACCTGCCTGGAACTAAACCTTCTCTGAGCCGCCTGCACATACGACTGATCACTCAGTGCAAACTCACTAAGGGCTTTGCTGCTCCTTACCTTTCACGTCACCTATGCCAGCTAATTTATTTCTCATTGTGGCAACATTTCATTGCTGTAATTTTCCCTCCTTTCAATTTGTTTCTCATTCAATTTTAAATGCACGTCGGGTCTCTAAACACTCAACCCCGTGTTTATTTAAATAATGCGTTAGCGGCACTTGTATGAAAATGGCATCAAAGCTTGGCTTTCTCAGAGAGACGCTTTGCGCCGTTGCTGCTCTTTAATGTCTGATTGAGATTCTAACCCAGTCGTGTTCTGTCAACACGGTGCTGTTTGAAGCAAGATCACACAAAGAGACCAGACTGGACATCACACCTTTGATTTTAATGGCCTCTGTGTGTGTGTGTGTTAGAGGATTACTTTTTTCATGCTAACCTTGGGGGATCAGGGTGTTTGTGTGCAAAGACAGCGACCCGGAACAGGAGGCGAAATCTGCATCTTGTCTGACAGCATACAAATCTCATGTATGTTGTCGTTATTGTGCGTGACTGCAAAGGATGATAGGATATGTTGCTCAGCTAGAAAGCCATCTTCTAACGTTCAGACGGCCCTCAGTGGCGTCCACCGCAGACAGACAAAGTTTAGTCCTTTTCATCGAAACTTCTGAGAGGTCACTTCTGTCCCAAACATAACCAGGTGGCACTTGCAGTCAGCTGGAATCCCTTCTCTTATCATCAGCTGCTAAATGCATCACACTGGCTCCATTTCCACAGAACCATTTTCGGGTGGGTGTATGGGGTGGAGGTATCATTTGTACTGGTTTTGTTGTCAGCGAGCGAAATAAGCATTTTCATCATGCTGCAGTTCTATTCCTTTATAGAAATGATATCAGGGCGTCATTAAAAGGCTACTCGTTTTATTTTCTGCTGCGTTCAATCCCCCAACATCAGAGATTGATGGCGCAAACATTCATTTCCATCTCCAGTGAGTCCAAATTACACTTCAGGTAAAGCAAAGGCAATGGGGTCATCTTGTAATCTGCTAACACATAATCACTCTCATGCATAATAGAACAATTTCTGTGCTGCAATAATAATGCCGACACTGAGATAGCTTGTTGCCTGGGCAATCACTTTCTTGCTTCAGACATTTCCGTTTGACGTTTCAGGCTTTTAGGTGATATGTTTATCTGAAGCTGCTCTCAGTAAGGACATGGGCCAAATGCTAATAACAGCAGCCTCTGTGGATCAAGCCCAATACAAGCTCCTCGTAAAGATGTGAGGCAGTGAACATTTTAGGGCTATCAGGGAAATAACAACGTTAGCTCATCTCTAAGTGGTTCACAGCCATTTTGCCAATCTCATAGACAAGGACGAAGTGTCTTCTTTGGTATCTCACGTTTTCAGCATTCAGCTGTTGTTTTACCCCAAGCTGAGAGACTTTTAAGGAAGCAGTTATGGTGAAGGTGACTTTTGGCATCTGAATGAGAAAACCGCTCTGGTTTACTCCAGAACTGCTGACTGCAAATTGTAAATGCAACCGGCTTCAAAAACACAAGGAAAACACTTTTACCCTACATCTCCAACAAAACAAAATATCCACCTGTGGCTTCCAGATGCACAAAGTTTCTTTTAATTAAACCATTTCAATTTTAATAAAACAGTTCTTTTAAAGAAAGAAGATTATGATTTCTGATTTTAGACCAAGGCAAAACCATCTATTTCATTCCAAAGACATATTTATCAATTAAGAGAAACTTTGTGTCTATTTCATGCAAATTTTGAAATCTGCATCAAGTCTGAGTGCTCCTCTCCCATCACAGCGATCACTGTTTTCACGCAGTCCCTTCAGATGCCATAATGGGCCTGGTGTGGAGCACTGTTATTATCCAGAGACAGAGTGCTGGGAATAGAGCGATGGATAGATGGAGGCAGGAGGAGGGTGGGGGTAGTAAGAAAAAAAGCAGCAGGGGGCTTGTTCAAAACGGCTTGTCTGAGCAGAATCCAATTTAAATGGCTGCTGCTACCAATTATTTAGTGAGTATTTACTGATGATTCCAGTGATAAATCCTGTAATCCCACTGAAAAGCACTATGTAAAATATCTGCAGAACAAACCAGAGCTGATATGAATCTTGCTAGTTAAATTAGTCTTATATCTTTCATCTGTACAGGAGGTGGGTTATTCATACTTTTTTATGGATTTTATTGCTGAGCAGGCCTGTCGGTCAGAGGTGCAGTCGAAGATGGCTGTAATTACTGGTAAAATCCTGAATTGTCATCACTAATCAAGTTCAACGCATGTGCAAAATGACCTGAGCTAACATCAGTGAGAGCAGTGTAACCTGATCTTCTCTAACTCAGCCTTCAACCTCACCGTCTTTGTCACAGTAGTGATAAGGAAAATCCAGTATTGAAAATAGGTCACATATTATTTTCCTTCTATTTGCCGTTTTTCCCATTTTCTATTTTCTGATTTACACCTTTTGTACTTTGTCACACTTTGTTGCTTCAGTAATGAGTGAAATGGAGCGCACACCAATGGAGGGGAAAATATGTTTTTTTTTTTTTTTTTTAAGTAGTAGCTTAAAATTTGACTATTTGATTTGCTTTTTATTTAAAAATATCTTCTTGTCTCAACCTGGTACTGAAAACCATTAGTTAGTTATTTTGTGTATCATTCTTGACACGTCAGCTGACATTTTCCTGTTTTTCCCAGATATATTGACACAGATTATAAACAGCACTCAAATTTTCTTGGTACTTTAATAAATTTCCATGTTTATTGGTTCACCAACAAACATTTGTGCATTAAAAGCACATTATCATGCAAATCCATTCATAAGACTGTTAAAAGTCAAATGCTACTCGATGCAAACGCCACAGAAGTAGGTTTGCCCTTTTTCATTTGCTGCAAGGTTGCAGTAATTACTGGTGTTCTTCACAAAAAAGTAGGCGCTCTTATTCCAATTGGAGTGCTGTAAAAAAACAAAACAAAACAAGAAACCATCATTTACTGGCTCTTTACTATGCAACAAAAAAAGGGACAGCATGAGGGAGACTTATCAGAATAGAAAGCTCTTGTTTGCCTCTTGAAGTCGTGGCTGCTCTTCCAAGGTCAAAAGCTAAATAAATGTTTTTTCATGGCAAATGTTTTCGAAGAATATGCAAAAATCTCATCAAGTATTGTACTTAAGTCCGCCACTGACACACTGTCCTTGTCCCCACCGGCTCCAGCACTTTGGTTAATCTCTCCTCCTGTGTTTTTCTTAGACCCTTGATGAGGAATTTAGTGTCTGAAGGAGACAGTTTTCAATACTATATTATATAAATTATATAAGTATATTAAAATAATACTTATATTAATACAAAAGTGTGAAACAACAACCGATGACAACCTTGTGAACACGGAGAATGTGCGTTTTGCCTGGTTTGTTGCTCTCTTATAATACACACAGGCAGACACACACAGCTGCTGTAGCTACTTTTCTGACTGAGAAGCCTCATAGCTATCTAATCTTGCCTAGATCCTGCCTCGGTTTGCTCGTCATAAACACAAACACACATACCTACACACTCCGCCTAGTCTGTGTATAAAAGCACATTGGCGCCCTCTCTTCCTCCTCCTCCTCCTCCTCCTCGTCCCAGTAATCTCTTCTTTTAGAGCCTCCTCTGTCCTATTGTGAAGGGATTTTCCTTCTGATGGGAATTCCTGCACAAGCAACATTGAAAGGCCAACTAATTAGCCATAGACGAATGATTTCCAATACAAGCAAACCGAGGAGGAATCTTCTGGTCGACAAATCGTTTTTAACCTCGACAAGAAAAGGGTGGTCAGACAAATGATCTTCACAGGCAACTTTTCTGAGGAAGACATGCCTGTTTTGAGGCTCCATTTGCATTTATGAAATAGAACAAAATACTTCTCAAATCTCATTTAGTCAAGGCTGACCAGGGGTTCGAAGGGGGACTTGACCTGCTTCTGTAACTGATCAGTCTTCCTAAACTTATATATAGAAGAATTTCTTTGGCATGGTTTATTGCATGTACAAAAAGTGCTCCACACCCATTAAAACTTTGGTTGTCATGGAAGAATGCAATTAATGTATATGTAACACGTCTGAAAACAGCCTTTCAGTGTCCCAGGGACTGGCTGGAGGTCCACAGTTCCATAGTTTTAACAGTGGAGGGAGTCTGAGTAGCCAGAAAAAGCATCATTCTGCCCACATCAGAATCTAAACAAGCACCAGTGTAAAGTAGCTCTAAAACTAATGGGCAAAGAAACTGATTGATTGAAAAACATGGGGGGAGGGGGGTTGCAGTTAATGGATAAATGTTCTCTCTGCTTTCACTTCCCTAAGCACAACCCTGAGAACCTTCATTACAGATAAAGGATGCATGCATCCACGCAGGAGCAGAACCAGCGGTCGGCGCTGACGCCAGATGCTTCGTGCAGCACGTAGATTCCTGATGTTAATTCTGCATGTTGGCGGTGATCGATGGATGTTTGGGATAATGGTTATTAATGCATCGGTGCCGGTGCGTGCACGCACGCACACACGGTGCGTCTGTCTTTCCTCATCAAATGTAGCTCAGAGTGTGCTGAGGCACACTCTTCCGATTCAATTTCCTGTTGGGTTTCATTTCATTATTAAGTCATGAACCGCTGTGTTTACGGACACACCTTCCGCAGTATGAGCAGAATAACTTGTCAAAGGAAAATACAAGGTGCTTTGCACAGATTTTAGATTTAATTAATGCTTTTATTATCAATAATAATATTGATATAAATAACATGAATCAAAAGCAGAAATACTAGAAGTAACTATTTTCTAAGTGCTGTATTTTTTCAGCACATTGCTTTAAAATCCCAACTGTCATCCTCTCTAAACCAGCCATTAAAGCAGGTAAGAGGCAAAAACACAACAAAACTGCTAAAATTTGAAACAATATTCAAAATATATTGATACTCAGTCCGTGCATATTGAGTCTTGTTAAGATTCCAGGTCCTGCCCTCCGCTGACTTTTTCCTGTCACAATTACAGGACGATTCGTTCCTCTGTGATGTTCAACTCTGTTGGACTCTTAAATGATGCAACTCTGCAGAATAAAAAGAACCAGGATGCTTAAAAGCAGACTCCCACACACTCTTCAGTACAAAGATTCTCTAAATGCAAATTAACTAAAAAGAGGAAAATACTCAACGATTATTCAATCTTCACATCCGCTTCCTCTTCATCTTTTTTCTTTGATACCAACATGCCCCAATATGCTTTAATCAGTCCCTCAGATCCTGTTGCAAATGAAAGGGGAAAAAAAAAAGTATCTCTGTGCCTTTATTGATGGGGGAGAATGAGGCTGAGAGTGCGAAGCCTGGCACACTTTAAGTTCATGAATGCCAAGCTGCAGCTGTTACACATGAAATCAGGCCAACATTATAAAAAAAAAAAGTCATTGTTTTCCACAACATGCAATACCCAAAAACCAAAAACATAAATAAACCCGGTTCACATAAACACCACAGGCACCTTGGGGATATTTTGATAGTTGTGGAAACCTTTGTTCAATCTCCTAAAGCAAACGTGGAGAAACATTTACTGATTTAGCAGATTTTCCTGATGGTCACTCCCTCAAAAACAAAGGATTTGATTTTCCCTGAATCCAGCTAGGGAAGAAATGATTCCCACCCCCACTTGTTCTACAGCAAAGCTGGATTTTAATATCTGACTTTTGTTTGCATATGTAATGCTGTCTAAGCTTGTTGTGGCCAGTTCAGATTAATTTCTGAGGCTAAGATGAAGCTTGAAATATGAGCGAGCAAAGGGGAGCGCCACGAGATAAAGAGGCAGAGAAGCAAAGCTCTGACGCAAACAAATCAAAAGACAGACGGGCCGCGGGAAGAGACGGGCATTATCTGAAGAGTATTAGTGTACCTCTTAGGCCTGCTGACACGGCGCCGACAGCTCTTGTTATTTATCAAACCAACACGGTTGTGTCCCGCAAACAAGAAAGGTCGCGCAATTTAGAGTTTAGAAGGGAAGTACGCTCCTTTTTATGTACAAATAAAATGGTAGGGTATCATTTTATCGTTACTGACTGCTGTCTGAGCAGCAGATCTAAGGAAAATGCTGCCTGAATCAAAAAAGCTCAACAGTGGAACCAATTGTTTCTTTCACACAAAAGAACATCTTCATGCTAGAATGTATGTGGAACCGCCTGGTAAAGATGGCTGCAATGGATGTGAGTTTGTCAGTTTAGGTTGCGTGTTACGAAGCTTGCTGAAATAAAGACTCCTGCTGGAGTACAGGTACAGGTCATATTAGTGCCAGGAAGATAACTTCTGGTGCAATTTATTATCTTTGTGTTCATGTAAAATTCAAACCTTGGTTCTTTTTAACCTTCTAAAACTTTCAGAGCTCATGGCCATTGTAAGTTTGTTTAACTGTGAGATTAATCGCATAATTTCCAAACAGATTCTCATTAATAAGTTGCTCAGTTGGCCCACAACTTCTTCTGACTTTAGGAGCTGAAGCTGTGCAACAGCTCGGGCGTCATCCTGCAGTCTGAGCAACATTAGTCTGGATCATCCTCCACATGTTTGAAGGTTGACACAGTCATTTTCTCCCAGCATGCATCTGACAGACGACAGGAAACCCTCCAATTCAAAAGCAATCCTGGGGAGGATTTTCATGCTGATATCATGACAGGAAAAAAATACAACCACAAAAGGATACATTTCCTCTGTGTTGCTCACTGTCTTCAAAGCTGGATATGTATGAGCTGTTTTAAGGTTTTCAATTTCGAAACTAGACACAAAGTCAAACGAGAGGAAGGCAGATTTCTAATGCTAATGAAGGTCAAATGGTTTCACTTAGCTGACCTACGTTACCATGTGAACGCTATCTTGGCAGTGATGACTATCCAGTGACGCAGATGTCCATTTGCAGATTTCTCCTGTTGGACTTTGAGTTATTCTACAATGGCGATGCAACTGTGTAGGAAAAAATAGTTCACAAGCAGATCAATTACTTGTTTTCCAGTTTGGGTCTCAGTACTTTGATGTGTTGGCTTTATCAGTCAACAAATCTTCGGCAGCTTTAAACCTGAGACCGTGGTCTTCAGATGGATGGATGGGGTGCGTGCTGCAGGTGAGGAAGGAAGTTCCTGCACCAGGTGGAGGAGGACAAGTATTGACAGCCGGATCAATGCTCTTCAGTAGCGATGCAGACTTTAAGATTGAGCTGAGCCAAAAGGCAAAGCTCTTAATTTACCAGTCGGTCTGCGTTCCTCCCCTCATCTGAGGTCACGAACTATGGGTGGTGACCAAAAGAATGAGAACGCAGCTACAAGCTGTGAGGGGTGAAGAGGGTGAGAAGGACATCTGGCTTCTCTGCTCAGGCTCCGGCCCTGCCACCTAGCTCTGGATAAGCGGCAGGATGGATGGATGGATGGATGGATGCATGAATGGATGGATCCCAGTGGTGTGTGCATACAGTTCTGAGGAGGCGACTGCAAATGCAGGAGTGTGTAGGGTCCCTGATGTGACACACTTGGTCCTTTACAAATCTAAACCTTTTAATTTTTTGTGACTGACTTGATATGCATCTATTCTCATTTCTTTCCCTTCATTTGCTGTCTCTCAGCCTTTCTCTTCTCAGATCATTCCCTTTAATTAGTTATCACATTTAGTTTCATCATTCCACTGGAGAGATCTGTTGGACCAGAAAATCCCCCCTTTCTGTTTTGGAAGCTGACACGTGTTCTTTAGCCAAAAATGTGAATCTTTTTTTTCCCTTTCTCGCTAATGCAGATGTCACTCTTGGACTGTAGATGGTGCACTTTGCAGCCAGGTGGTATTTTCTACTTTCCATTTCAGGGTACAGAGAATTCATGCGCAGTGATATATCAGCACAGACGTTTTTACTTTGGGGTCCGTCTTCCTCGCCGCAGTCTATTATATATTAGCAAGAACAATGAAATGCCAAGAGCAGACATTAAAATAAGACAAAGAGAACACAATAACTGAGTCAGCGCTGCTCAGCTACTTCGTGAGTCTGACTTCATAAATGCGTTCTCTGAGGAATGCAGCAATAACAAGGCTGTTTGGCTTTTACTGTTGGCAATAACTTTGAAACCCACAACATTCTGACACGCTCCCTCTGGGGGAAAACTTTAAACCGCTGGCACTGATGACAGAAATATTCAGTTTATATGCATTTGTATATAGGTTAAGGAAGAAGAGGTTAGAGGGCAGCGGCAGAAAAAGTTGAGAAGGAAGGGGAATTCATTTGATCCCACCTGTCAGGAGTACGGAAAAAGCTGCCATCAACGTGGTTAGACGCAATTCCGCTGGGATGGAAGGAGCTGGATGAGGAGATGATAGAAGTAAATGACTGGAAAAATCGCCCCGCTTTGGAGTCGGCTTCACTGAATTCCGGCATTCTAGAAGACTCGGTCTATTTTAAACAATTTCATTAGATTACAACCCTGCACGTGCGCACACCTGGGGCTCAGCAATCCTGAAAATCTCTGTACTAAAATGCTTCCGTTGAGCAAAAAGTCTCTGACTCTCTAATACCAAATACCGAAACTTTTGATAACTGCATCTCATTTGTCTCAGAAGGCATGCCATTAGTGATTCTAAATATTGTAAGACACTTAAATGCATCAACGGTAGTCCCAAAGGTGGGATTTATCTTCTCATTCAGCACCAAATCCTGCCTATCTTAATCCGTCGGCAGCTGCCCCTCGTGTGCGCTTTGACAATGCGATAGATTTGATTCGTTTGGCCATAAATCATTACCACTCACCGTTGACAAACGCCACAGATGTCAACATGAGAAGGCCAGATGTCTGGTTGTCGGTTTGATGTGTGTCAGTCCATGCAGATGGGGATCCTTCCTATGATCGAGAGCGGAGACAGAAGGAAAGATGTGTGTGTGTGTGTGTGTGTGTGTGTGTGTGTGTGTGTGTGTGTGTGTGTGTGTGTGTGTGTGTGTGTGTGTGT
>CAAE01014597.1:936441-947106 GCA_000180735.1 Tetraodon nigroviridis
GTGGAACAGTCCTACCCAGTTACTAGAACCTTCTTAACCAATCATCTGCAGGGCCTAAATGTCTGCTGCTTGGTGAAGGTTGTTAGTGGTGTAAATGCATATGAAAATGGAGCACATGTTCCTGTGACTGTATTCCCAGAACTACACCCTGCAGAGGTTTCAGATGGCTGTCACACTCAAGTGTGGAAGTTCCCAGAATGGCTGAAAACAGTTGGAAATAGAAATAAGTTCTGAGCTGCAGGAACATTAGATCCCCTCACATACACATACAGCATATATGGCTGCACGATTTTGTACCACTTTTTCCACACTTTGTGTCCTTTCGTTCTCTCGCCTCTCTCACAGCGTTGTTCGTTCCGAGTGCAGCCTGACCTTTTACAGTGTTGCTCCCCGAGGAGTCAATAAATAAAGCCTCTGCTGGTATGTACTTGCAGTTGACATTTCCTTACAATGGCTATGGCTAAAACTGAAATGCCTTTCTGAAGAGGTGTTTCAGGAGATAACCTGAAATGAAATATGATGATATTACAGAATAATTTGTCCTTGTCTCACCTGCCAGCATGCAAGGATAAAAGCATCCAATAACGTGGAAACGGCACGGGGCACTGATTTTAATATGTGGCCATGATTTGAGTGTCTGATTTAAAACAACAGGCTAGCGATATGAAAAGCAACTTTATAAAGACAACTTTACCAACATGTGAGCATATAAAGTAATTTGTACTGGTTTTGTTTTTAAATGTATGTGCTTAGCCAGTACATAGTTTACAAACATAAAATACATAAAAGTCTAAAAAAGTAATGAAAACAGCCTTATTTGTTATAATTCTAGTCATTTTTTAGTCCAAGTCCAGGGGAGGAGCTACTGGTTCCAACATTACCAAATATTCTATGGACTACAAATCCCAGCAAGTCCATATGTTATGAGGCTTATTTCCCCTAAAAACATCAGGGTTAAAGGGTAATAAACTCAAAAAAGCCTGCCCATACATCATATTAAGCAAGTCAGAAACTGAATTTCCACTCATGTTTTATATTGTTTTATAAAAAGAGCATTTATTTCAAAGGATTTTTTTTCGCTTCGGAGATTGAAGCACATAGTAAAGCAACGGTACAATGTTCAGAAAATATAAGTGTGATGCTGTATTTTTTTTATTATCTTTGTAACATGTTTTTGTTGTAATACTGGAATATTTTGCATGTATACTAAAATAAGAACTTTTAAAATTGTACAAATTGGTACCATAAAACTCGACAGAATAAAAACGAGGCGTTCTCTCACTGCAACAAACACAGATTTTTTTTTTGTATTTAACAGGGAGAAAAACAAAGGAAAGGCAAATAATGACAGAAAAATGTGAAATGGTTGTGTTCATACAAGCAAATTCCAAATTTCTTGTTGAAATCTCTGCAGTAATCAACTCTCCTGGCTGTCCAAAACATAAAATCTCCCCTTACACGGGCTAAAAAAGATGAATTCAGTACCGCAAAGACTTAAACATGAATCGGTTCCACTGCAGCTGCGATTAACAAAAAAAGAAAATACTGTCATAATAATGATAATAATAATAATAATAACAAAACAACCATAATAGCCTTAATAATATAATAACATTAAAAATAGATTGGTCAAAAATCTACTCGGTCTACTACTCAAAAAGGATGTTCTGCTTCAGCCTTTCTTTCCACTGTTTCTGTTCAAAGAGCAACATGTGTTGATGCAACAGATGTTGCTGCCAACATAACTGGTGTCATAAAAAGAAACAAATCCCAAGTTTTCCAGTCTGCACTCACAGCGTTGGCAGAAGCAGCTCATCCCAGTTGAAGAGTGCACAAGGTGCGAGTTGGATATTCAAAGTGACACAGCACATGTCTGCACGCTGCTCTGTACATACCTACATACATGATAATCTGCTTTCTGAGTATACTTATCAAATTACAAAAAGGAAAAAAATAAAGAAATGAAAAGGAGACAAAAAAAGAATGCACTGCGTTGCGAGAGTGTCCATAAAGATTAAGGCGATTTTTCGAGCTCACAGGTCTTTTACTTATTGTGATTGATCATCATTGATGGACTCTGAATGAGCGATCATTCATTGGTATGAGAAGTGATTGCTTAATGAGAGGAATCAGGGAACCAGAACGTGGAAGGTGGGTTGACTTCTCTTTTTACATAGAAATGAACAGAGAATCATTCAAAGTTTTCTTTTTTTCTTTTTTAACTAAATCCACTTTGACTCTGTTTCTATTTGGGTAAAGGAGAAAACACAGTAATTCGTGTGGCGTTTAGACAAACATGCCTCGTCAGTGTGTAGCTACTGAAGCTAGTGGTCTCCACCGTTGCTGTTTTTACCTCTGGAGTTGCTGTTTATTTATTGTAAGGCCACCATACTATGAAGACTCTGTGAGTGTCTTCACAGTATCAACAACTCAGAGTCTGTCGCACCATCTTAACCACCCTCAGCACACACACGCACACTACCTTCTCCTTCAGGTCCGACATTGTCATTTATTTTGTCACACAATCTTATTTTTTCCTTTAAAATTTTCACACTGTCTCTTCGTCTCGCAAACCTTGAATGGGACTTTTCCTTGACACATATTTAAATCCAGTCCAGAAACGTGTGTGTGGGACCTCTACCTAACTAAACATTAAGCTAAAACAATTTGTTCTGATCACCTAGCAACAATTTCCCCTACGTTTAAACCAACAACATTGTGAAAAAACAAATTTCCTTGCCCTGTAATGCTTAGTCTGAAGAGGGACGAAAAGGTATGGGCAAAGCAGGGAGTGAATTTGAGTCTAAGCTTTCATTATATGTTCATTAGCAAATTGTCTTGGAGGACCCGGGACGTGCCCTGGAGGGGGAGCCATCAATGTCCCAATAAACGGGCTTTAACTGATCTTGTTCTGGTTGGTAACAGGCTGCTGAGGAGTGTTGAACCTCGGGTAACGAATCCTCTTGAAATCAATCTATCGAATATTAGAGGCGTACGCTGATGGAGATCACCGTTAACAGTCTTCACCGCCATCTCCTTCATTAGCGTAGCAGTCTTTGGCCCCGTACAAATCCGCCAGCTTCTTGAACCTCGGCCCCCAGCTCTGCAGATAGTCATAATCCAAGTCAGACTCTGTTGTGACAGACTCAAGGGAGCTCAGCGACCCGGCCAGCGATCCTCTGCCCTCATATCCATAGATCTGAATGGAGTCATAAGGAGGGGCCGTGGGGTCGCTGTCTGCCTCTGCGATCCGAGTCTTAATGAAGTCGTCAACATCGACACTGTTGGCTGCCGGGCGGCCACTGCCGGGCCTCATCGCATACTGGAACTCTGGTTTCATGTCCTTTCTAGGCAGGAAGCCATTGGCGCCATCTGGATTCTGAAAAATCAGCGAGAACCTCAGTTCAGACACGAAACGACAACGGCAAACTGAGACGGGCGGCTCGGTTCATACCTGCAGCGTAGCAATATCGAAGGCCTCGGTGTCCTCTTCGCCACCTCCCTCGTCATCGTAAGTGATGATGTTCTCCCTGATGTCCTCCTCTTCAAACACTATCAAAGGCTCCTTCTTCTGACGCCTCAGCGCGACAAACAACACCACAATGGCTGCCAAAGAGAGACGCGCAGCTATAGTCTTTGCACAAATATTGTGAAAAATGGGGATCTTGTGCACGAGATAATTAATACCAGGGTTTAACTGTAATTAGATCTTGGACATTTTAATTAATTTCTTTGTTGTGTTGCCCACTGCACACACATGACACTTTTAATTGAAGTTAGTTTTTGACACATCTTTTTTTTAGCAAGACGGTAAATATCAGAAATTGCGTGTACTCCATCTGTAAAAATAAAACCAGCCAGCCGAACCTGTGATTGGCAACCATTATTGTGGGATGTTTCTCCTTACCCAACAGAATAACGATGCAGGCCAATATAGCTATCAGAGCCCCGGTGCTGAGTCCAGCTGGGAGAACGTAGGGCTCCACGTTGCAAGAGAGGATGGTATTTTTACTGTCGCAGGAGCAGACTCGGATGGTCAGGGTGTTGGTGCTGCTCATGGCGGGAAAGCCGTTGTCGTTTATCTCGATGGGAAGGTGGTACACATCTTGTGTCAGACGGCTGAATCCTTTCCGAAGCACAACTACGCTGGCTGTGCTGTCTGCAGAGGAAGATCAAAACAAGGTGCTCAGCAGATGAAAAGGTGGATTTATGGTCTCCAAAATTAACTGCAGAACATACTGCTGTGTTTTTTTTTTTCAGGCATTTATCAATGCCTAAATTCTGTCTATCGTACATGTATACATGCACACAATGCAATCAAGCCACAGGCAGACACATGAGCCAATGAGGTGTGACTGGGTGATATTAAATTCTTGTTAACTAGAAGTTGCTTTCATCAGTTGTGGTGCAAATGTAATCAAAAGCTGTTGTTAGTGCTGTGAGGACGCACTCTGCCCCGGCTCCTCTCTGCCTCCGTCTCCCATGAAGAAAACAATTCCTTTATATTGTTGCATAGGCTTTGGCACAGAATAGATGAGGCATCGCCATCCAGCAATAGTCGTATTAAAATAAAAATCCTTTAGAGCATGGAAAAAAATGTGATATTGAAACGACAAATAAAAATTTGACGCTAACAGAGCTGCTAAGTTCTCTCTCCCTCTCTCTCTGTATTAAAGGTACACTCAGTGATTTTTGCCTAAGGACCAGTATGTCCCCCGTATCGCTGTTGCCAGTGTGAAACTCAGCCTGGCACAGCTCGTCATTTCAAAGCTTATAGTAGTTCCAACAGTCCCTTCCTTCCTCTTTGCTTCTCGCCTCCATTCTTTAAAATCCCTTCCTTTCGCTTCCCTCCCAGCACTCTCGCCGCTTAATTCAATCAGCGAGCCCCCAAAGAAATATGTACAGACGGACAGAGACCCCACTGCAATTAATACAGCCCGCAGGATGGGTATGCATTTGTGTGTGAGATTCAGGGCACCTGCTGCTCTCCGCGAGTACTGTGAGCCTCCATCTGGTTCTGCTTTGATCTAATCTCGGCAAAAGGAAGAAGATGGCAAAAGAGCCCCTGCAGAACGAAGACCATTCTGCAAGAGGGATGTGAAAACAGCCCGAAACATTTTACCTCTGTTGTCTTTGATGGAGAAATTGTGGTTGTGGGCGACTTCTGCAGCGAGGCTGAAGGAGAAGTGCTGCCTGTGGCCCATCTCGTCTTTGTCCACCGCGGAAATGGTTTCAATGATCTGAATCACAGGTGCAAAAACATCTTCAGTCAGCAGCAGGGATGTTGGATGTCCTCTATATTACATTCATACATCCACTCCGATGTGCAAACATACCTTCCCCGGCATAGCAGACTCACACATGAGGACCTCATTGTTGGTAGCGAACTCTGGTGGGTTGTCGTTCACATCTTTGACTCTGATGTTGACACGAACTTTGGTGTCTTGGTGATGGCCGCCTGCACACAGACACGGATGCCGAGATAAACATCAGATTCAGCTGCGTACACTGCAGTTCGCTTTTTTTTAAAAACAGATTTTTGTTTGTGCCGGTATATGCCTGCGCTCGTCTGCCTTCATCCTCACTCCTACAGCTAACGATGAATCATTTCCAGCAGGGTTATCTGTCAATCAGAGCCTCTCAGGGCGGCGATGTATTATTTTTGATTTTGCAACAAATTACAGAGGAGACAAACGAAAGCGTGTTCAGAAATGAGCTGCACAGTTTTTTTTTTCTTTTTTTTTTCTGACAAAACCATTCAACAGATTCTGATGCAGGAGTGACAAATGCCAGATATACATGTTAAACCTGCAGCAACACTGAACCTGAGGTGCTTCTGGAGCATGAACATGAACAAAGAAATGATGAAAGATAACAGAGTGGGGTTTTTTTGTTTGCACACACTCTTGAAAATCTATTTCTACAATGCCTCGCATATGTGTAATTGTAGTCAGTATTATTTTCCCTCTACCCTGTTATCACAAGCCATTTATTTTGCTTCCCATAGCTTGCAAGCGGTTAGCGTAGCCTACAGTGGTCCTCAGTTTGTGGGCGGCGAACTGGTTTCCATCTGGCCGTCTGGCGTCTAGGACACCACAAGGAAACCACACTGCGCTCTCTTAGTTGGAGCCCCAACCACAGAATCCTAGGGTGGGGCCAATGTGGCTCGCTAGCAGCGGTGTTTTTCGGGATGAATCAGGGGAAAGAAAGCTCAAGAGAGCTTGTGGGTTGACAAATCTTTATCTGCCAAAGCTCCATGTTTACATCAGTGTACTACATCAGCTAGTGGACCATGCATCAGGGAACCATATTAGCTGATAAATAACTAAATAATTGTGCATTCAGCACTGCAGACAGTCTTCCTGGCTGAAAGTTTTCCATCTGTTCCCTCATCTTTATATTTCTCTTTGCGTCCTACAGTTCATCATTTTTCAGCAACACCTGACAAGATCAAATGCTGCCAGAATGTAGTTTGGCTCTTCGTAAGAAGTGGCTGAAAATAATTTAGCAGTGACGGTCTGGTGGCTATTTTGTCACTTTTTAATTTACGCAATAGGTCTGAGCGTGGAAGCAAGACCATAATGACTCACAAACGCTGTTTTGATGTTTTGAGGGCCCACGCACGTCAGACCCAGTCCCAATTCTCCTCAATTGTTGGAAGCTTTTGACATTTGTGCATACCTATTTCTGTGGCTGACACAGATATGTTATGCCAGGCCTGCGTCTCTCTGTCCAGTGGTTTCGTCGTGGTAATCAAGCCATCCTCTGAGTTGATGCTGAAGAATCTCTCTATATCTGTGTATTGAGGGATCATGTACCTGCAAGGACAAGCAACGTATATAGAACGTGTATTCTGAAGAGTTATACCGTATTATTGTTTCTTATTTCTGCTATGATGTTGTTACCTGATAGGGTTGACAGCAATGTCGGTGTCCTTGGCGTGGACTCTTCCCACAACGGTGCCGGGAGGCGCGTTTTCCTCTACCTCAAACGTATAACTGGGAGCTATGAACACCGGAGGCTCGTCTGCATCCTCCACTGAAATCTACAGAAACACAAACGTCTTCACTTCATCAAACAAAACTGCGATATTTATCGTGCTACACACTCAAACAAACACAATCTGCTGGTCGTGCTGCCTGGCATAAATATACATATTTTAATTCCAAAAAAAAACGACAGGTTTGCTTTGCTCTTTGGGCATATTTCAACATGTGTACCTTTATGGTGGCTTCATCCTTATAGGGCCCCCAAGCGAGGAACTGGGGGTCAATGTGGGGGTTAGATCCCTCCACCTTCAATGTGTACAAGCGTTTATTCTCATAGTCCACAGGCTAAGGGAAAGAGAGAGAGATGGAAGATTGGTCACATAATCACTTTATTGAGATTTATTTTCTAAAATATAAGCTATAAACAAGGGTGTTATCCAGATATTGTGAAGTGAATCACAAGCTCACAAAAAGACCCACTGGCTTTAGAAAAGTTGGACCTCTTCCCTTCTTCACTGCTAGGGGGAGCTGTTGCTACATAAATGATAACAGGCTTGTGCTCGTATTAAAAGGTGGAGTCTACCAAGATTACAATGCAGTCAAACAAAGAAGTCCCGTTGACTCCTACCTCAAGACAATCTGAACTGCATATTATTACACAATCTCACGGCTGTTGTGGAACCACAGAGAATGATGGAAAAGACATTTGGATATCTTCTGCTGGGCTATTTTCGTCAACAGACTGAAAAACAATGCTGCACTGGTTTTAATGAGCCAGGATGAGCTCTGGGAGTTTGGGACACTGTGCCATAAAAGGAGTGGAAAGTGTTTGGGGTCACGAGGTAGAGTGATAAAATTAAATCCCAGGCGACAACAATTAATGCCCCGACAGCAATAGTGGCTTCTTTATTTTTTTTGCTTTATTTTACAGCTTTTATAATGAAGACAGATATGACAAGAATGTGTTTGAAAAAAAAAATCAGTCAGGCCAGCTGTAACAATGACTAAAAGAAGATCGAATTCACCAGTACTAAACTGGGCTTTAATTCTTTCAGTATATATGAGAGAAAAGCAACTGACTTAAATGGCCTTGATATTGAATCAGCTTCAGTGTTGGCATGGAGGTGCACATTTCAGACCCAGGAAGCATCACACATTCTCTTCCTGTCACATTCGAGGGCTCAGCACTTTTTAAAAAGTGACCTTCAGCTAAACGATGGTTATGTATGACAAACCATCCTCTTTTTCCATTCTTGTGCTGTAATGCTGTACTCCTGTGAGGCGACTTTAGCGTCAACAAATGTGTTGGCATTCATTTAAGGAAAGTTAAATACCCTGGAGATGTTCTTTGCTGTGATTATGGTAACTCGTGTATTACCAACAGCACGGCTGCTTAGTTTGCACTCGTGCTGTTCTTGGGCATTGGCAGCGTATTTTTAAACCAGATAATGTTCCATTTACTCCACCATTGTTACTTTTTATTCCACCATTCTGCCATGTTGGAGTGTTGCCAGACTAAAGAGCTGTAGAGCGAGGCTTGTTGTGACCATTTGATAACGTCTTTGTACCAAGAAAGGACTGTTGAGTTCAGAAAGATACAGGAGATCGTGTCTTCAATCACTTCTTTACTAAGTTCATAATGCCTGAACTTGAACGTCGCAGGACACAGTTTTGGTTACGGCCCGGGCTGATAGAAGAGGTGCCTTGTGGAATGTGCTCTTACGCAGCATCCAGATTCATCAGAATGTGAGGCAGGACACCACACTTCAGACCTAAATGGAATCCATGGCTCTGGCAAGCGCCTCTACTTTAACCATACCCTGATATGACTGAAAGCGGATCCCTCCACACTCATTCACTTGCATCCAGTGACTAATGAATTGATGACAGGCACAATGCTAATAGGATAGATGTGACCCAGTTCTTTCATTCCCCCCTTTTTTTACATGCTCCCTCTATCTTCGCTGTCCTTCCATGAATGCTCATCATTCTCTTCCTCTTTGTACAATCTGCGCGACATAATAATATTCACAATAATGCTTTTCCCTCCGACGCACTCACGCAGCTCTTAATATGCTGCGGACTGCTTTCGTCGGGACATAGTTGAAAGAGAATAGCTGATTAAAGTGAGTCCCCGTGTGTGTGTGAGTGTGAGAGAATGGAGATTAGTGGAGGTTACTCCCACTGCTGATTTGAAAGTGCGCTGAGGTGTTGGACTTGACATGTTCTTGTGTGTGTGAATGAGCATGTGCCTGCTGGGAGCCGGAGGTCTTGATTTCCCTGGAGAGCCATCAAGACACAGAATTTGCACGTACACAGTTACGTTTACAAGCATTATAAGATTGAGATAACGTTAATGGAGCCATGTGGCTTCAGAAACTCTCCACTGTTCACAAGGCCAAATGACTGCACTTTAAATCAGCATCAGAGTGTAAGCGGCAGCTAGTGGCTCCAATCAACGGCATTCAACTTTACAAATTAAACTATTCATTTCAGACTATTAAATTCCTCGCATCTATTTAGGGAAAGTCAAGTCTAAACCCTGCAGAACTGGTGCTGAATTTTGTAGAAGTTTGACTGTTGTTGTTCTGGTTTGCTACCTCGGCTATGAGGTTGTCTGCTCCCTAAAGCTTCCAGATACTTTGTTCAAGTGATCGGCTGTTTTTCTTGGTCGTCAACTCTGCTGTTGTCGAATATATAGATTTATATTTTAATCGTGCAAATAATGAGCCATTGTTGCCTATGGTTGCAGATCAAGGGCATTAAATCTTGTCTACTGCAACCAAAAGACTGTTTAAGCCACACATTTTTTACCCGAGTTGTGTCCTATATTCGGGTTTCCACTTTTAATGTTACCTGATCTGTTTGTTTAGCCGCTTTGCTCCAGGGCACACAAATTGCATTTGTTGAAAGCAAGGCAAAATCATTCACCCCTACCCCGGCCAACCCTGAGTGGGAAGAGAGGCGCTAAACCTGGTAGTCTTAACGCCACGCTGCTGCGCCGTGTACCAAAGGAATCGCTCATGCAGCCAGTTGTGGGAAAAATAGCATGAAACGGACTTGTATCGATTGAATCAGACAAAGATTTTCCCACAGCATCAGTAAAAACAGCAGCGGGTTAAATCTGGCCGCTCTTAAGAGCAACAACCCTGCTGTTTGAGAGCTGCAACTGCAGCTTCCTACAGATTCCAACTTACTTTCAGCCACATACTGTAATTACAGTACATTTTTAAATGCAAAACCTTTAACCCAAAAAAGCAAATGGTTTGGGAAAAACAAATATACAGTAAGTATGTTTAGCTGGGGGTTGAGGTTGTGACAAATGGAGAGTGCAATGATATCTGGTGTCAAAGGGAGGAAGATGAAGGCTCATTTTTTTCTGTTTTATTTTAATGTCCCTGTGCTTATTGGCAACTTGACTGTGAACATCATTATTTTTTAATTGCAGACACCCAGCAGCAGGATGCTCTGTTGGGCAAAAGCAAGATACTGAAGCTCACTGGCAGTTTAAACTCATAATCTCAACCTGCAGCTACATATACAGTACAAAGAAAGATTGTATGTGTGTGTTTGTACGTGCATGTGTATGCATATGTGTGTGTGTGTGTGTGAAAGAGAAGGAGTGTTTCCACACACTATTTGTTTGTATTTCAGACAATAGCTGCTGGTACGTGTG
>CAAE01014597.1:953571-969076 GCA_000180735.1 Tetraodon nigroviridis
TGCTTCCTGTATGTGTATCACCCGTGTGTGTTTGTGTGTGTTTGACCATTTAGGTTTATATAGTCTTGTAGTGACAGCTGGTGCTAAGCCTAACCCTAAACCTAACGCTGACAAGGAAACATGGAGATAGTTAGTCCAAGCTGCCTCTTTCTTTCTGTCCTCCCTTTGTGATTGAGGGTGATGGCACCCCGAGGCCCCTTGCCACCAGACAGTGCGTGGATTCTAGCTAAAGAAAGTAGATGGGTGAATAAAGGCTGAAGGACTCATTCCGGAGTCCTTTCAGAGGTTCAATCAACTCAGAGGAGGATTTCTCTGCTGCTGAGAGGTTCAGGCAGAAACACAAAGTAAACGGTTCATTTCAGGTCAGTCTCAATAACACCTTTAATATTTGGAAAAAAACCATCATGAAGAGAAGGTCTAATACTGGTACTGTGATGGCCTCTTGCCTCTACTGCTAAACTTTTTTTTTTCCTGTTCTAACTCTGTTTTTTGTCTTCACAAATATAAATCTAGCAATGAAATAAAAGGTCTTTTAATGTGTGAATGAGGGCTGTCTGTCTGGCCTTAGATTTCAGTGGTCAATTATGTATAAATATGGCTGCTTATCAACAACACCGACTCTGACCCTCATTTCAACAAATGTCCCTCAGAGTGAATTAACATGAACAGGAGCCTCTCAGGTATTAGTCCAGTTTTCCTTTCATCCATGTATTGATTCTGAAAACTGGAGTAAGCCCTTCTTCTGATTTTGTGAAGCTTTGTATTTACTGTCATAGCATCCTCTCCTGCAGCTGAAATTAATGGCGAAGGCACCTCTGTAGGTTGTTGTTGGTGTGTAACTGCCTTAAGCCTGCACATTCTTAGCATAGCAGACATCCAAAGATCATGTGCAAAAAAGGTAATGCTTTTCATGAAACTGGAAATAAATATACTGTTTTTGGTATTTCAGTTCTTTTAATCATTATATATTTATATATAATTTTTTTATAACTTACCGACATTGGACATCTCAGGTACCCTGGCATAGTACGGCCCGTGTAGAAACTCGGGAGGATTATCGTTGATGTCCTGAACTTTTACGATGAACTCTGAAGGAGGTTCTAAAGGCTTGTTGGTGTGTCTGTCCACCGCCTGGGCTGTCAGAGTGTACTGTGCCTGCTCTTCGCGGTCCAGGGTTTTCGTTGCATGGATGTTTCCCGTTTTGTCATCAATAACAAAGATGGTTCCTGCACCCTCTCCTGAAAGAATGTACTTGATATTGCCGTTTCCTGTGTCTACGTCTGAGTGGAGCTACAAGCGTGAGAAAAAAGAGTCAGATATTGCTGATACATTTAGTCAGTTTGTATTTTGTGGTTTGTAAAACTGTGTGATGCTCACCCGGCCCACCAGCACCGGATCAGGTCCAGTGTACTCCTCAATGACAAAAAACTGATTCCAGACCCAACCTCGTTTGGACCTGTGGAGAACCTGCCCTTCCTTTCCACCCCTCTGTCTGTGTCTGTGCAGGGACAAGTGACCTGGAAACATAAAACCAAGCTCAAAAATTGGCTTTTGCTATCCTTTTTTTAAATTTTTTTTTTTTTGTCAAAGGTTAAGTTTTCAACTGGATATTTTACAGTTTTCTCGAAGGCATGCTAGATCACATGGTAATGAGTCACCAGGTCTTTTGAAATGGTGTGAAATTTTGAATTGGTGACAGAAAGAGTGGAGGACTGCATTGTAAGTTTCAGTGAGCGGCTTCCACGAGAGGACATTTGTTAATAAAGTTGAGAGTTATTAATATGATGGCATACAGACAGAAAACTCGCTGCTTCTGTCCTACCTGAATGTCTGTGTCTGTGGCTCCTCTGATCCAATGATGCACTTCCCCTTCGGTTTCCAACTGCAACACTCAAGAATGCGGAAACTCCAACCAAAACCAGGAAGGCCTTGGCGAGGCCGAGGCCCTGTGTCTTGAGCATCACCATCTTGAGGGACGTGAGCGGCTGTTCCCGACGCTCTGCTCTTTACTGCTGCTCTTCTCTCAGTGGAGCTCTGCTCCCACTGAGTCGATGTCTGAGTTTTGTGTGCAGAATGTTGCAGGTTGGTCTTCCTTCCTAATTCATTGATTTAGATTCTTGCAGACATTCATCAAGGCCTTTCTGGTCACTGCCGTCTGCCTCTTTGTTTTTTCCCTTCTTTTTTCTGTTTTCTCGCTCCCTCTTTCCTTTGAGCCAGCAGCCTGAAAAAGCAGAGAAAAATGCTTGGTACAGGAATGTAATGAAACATTTTGCTGAAGGTGCTGCAGAGCATATTTACATTCAGTTTGAAAACCTCCGCATTGCAAACCCATTTATCTTAATAAAATAACACATTTAAAACTGACAGCAGAAACACTCATTTCTTTTTGTTCCACAGGGGAGAAACTCCAAATGCAGCAGGAGATCAGTGTTTTTTCCAATAGCTGCTGTGTTGATTTTGACATTGTACTAATTGAGCTGACAATTGTCAGACCCCCAACTGGTTTTGAGTTGGTGCAGCTCGTGAGTAGCATGTTGTTGGGAAATGAAATTGAATTCAAAATAAGAGTGAAAGTGAAAAATGCTCTTGTACTTTTTTATCCTTCCTTCCTGTTTCACGTTGGCTGATGCATCATTTTCACACAGCTGCACCTCCATTGAGCCTCCACTGTGGTGTCTGATACGGTCGGCGCAGGGTTTGGGCCAGAGCAGCATGTAGCTCGGCCAGTTTTTTTTTTTTTTTCCACTTTGACCTGCAGTGTGTCTGTCACAGGGGGGCCAGACATCTTATCAGCGCCAAATTAGGCCTCAAAATAATGGCACTGAAGCTATTAGAGCTCCCAAATTAACAAACACAAAGAGGAAGCACAAATAAACCCTTTGCAGCAGTTTTTGTTTGTACTGCGTTCCTCTAATTGTCTTTTACGTTAAACGTTCCTGTTGTTGTTTGCTTGTTTGCTCTGATGTTTCCTGCTGCTCGATGGCTCAGTAAATGAGAATTCCTTCAGGGCTCATTGGCTCCTGTTGACCAAGAGACCAGCGAACCAGGAAGTAGTGACAGTTAATCCCACACTGGCTCATCATTTAGCTAATTAGCCTTGAGTCTTCTGATTGATGAGTGTATCTGAGTTTGTTGCGTGCACCCATCACGGAAATGATGCTTTGACAAATTCCCTATCTTAGAGCTATCTTTTGCGAGGTAACAATTGACTAAGACAGTTATAGAGAGAGGAATCTAACAGGAAATCAGTGTAAAATATTAGCTGAAAATAGAATTTTACGTTAATAGCAAATATTGTTTCTGTATCATAAGTTTTTGCCAATGAGGCTCGTCTGCTTGACCTTGTTCGGGTGGATTTGACACCTGTTATAGTGAATCTATTAACAAGCTCTCAAACTGTCAACCAAGTGTCAAGTGAAGTGTCTTCCACATTTATCAAGTCAAAAATAAAGCATTTCCAAAATAAACCGCTTTCACAGATACCCTGATACTCTGCCCTTCATTTGTTATTTGTCTGAAAACCTGTCAAGTAAAAACACATAAACAACAGTAAAAGGAGATAGATTGATGAGAGCATCAAGTGTGACAGCTCAGAAATCCTCTTTTAATGTGTGACTCGCTCGGCGACAAGGAGACGACAAAGCTGGCAAATGCTGCTGGCTAAAAAATTAACGCCTAAAATTAAGTTTTCCAGATAAAGCGAAGAAACCAGTGAAGTGGCAATATTTAGCGCCACGGCCGAAATTTGAAGTTTTGAGTTTAGAGTTGCGATTCCATAGCAAGTTGCTTACTTTCATTCATGTCTAGTAAAAAAAAGAGCTTCAGCAGAATAAGAGAGAGGGAGGAGGGGGAGACGCAGACGGCGATAATGACTCTTCTGGCCTGACCACTTCCTCCTTCTAAATAATCGACTCTGGGCTTGCTTTAGATTCCTGAACTCTGTGAAAATGTTTGTCACAAGTTTGAGCAGCAGTTTAAAAAAAAAAAATCTCTTCTTTGAATAAGGCGAGATCCACCCATGCTCTGGGCACCAGGCCTCACTGACTGCTGTTCATAATGCTTTACACACACACACACACACACACACACACACACACACACACACACACACACACACACACACACACACACACACACTTAAGCTAAAATACAATCACGTTTTTGGAGTGGAAATACTGTCTGGTTTTCCCAATCGTGTCCTCTGGACGGCCTTCATGGACTTCAAGAGTTTTACAAACAGAACTGATGAACTGGTCGTTAAAATTGCTCAAACGCCTCTGATGCACACTGGGTTACACTGGCTGAAGTGCCTCTATTTACACACTGCTGTACAAAGAATGAAATCAATCTATTGGGAATTCTGTCCTTACAGCTAAAACATCATCTGCCATATTGGTGCCATGTGGCACTTCTGCTCTGACACTAGCCAAAATGGTGGTGCAGCACAGAACGGTGGGCTGCTCAGGATTCGGCACTGCTGTCATCACCACATTAGCATGGCGTAAAACCACTTCTGTTCTGATCCAGAACTTGGCTCAGGATAACTGTGCTAAATTACCCAGGATTGAAGATCAAGCATACCACAAACATACAATTTTTGCCTTTTGCCAGGAGTGGAAACCTGTAACCATTTACTCACACAAAAGCCTCCCCCCCAGCTCCCGAACCCCTCAATAACCCCAAATGCTATTTAAACCAGATGTGATACCATTTTTCATTCTAATGCTGGAAGAGAAAAGAGGTCATGTGAGGTTTAAAATGAGATTTTCTTAGTGTATGAATCCATTGCTGCTTGCCAAAATAAACCCAAGTTCCCTGTGGACTGTATTTTCTTAACTTTTTCTTTAAATATCTGGTACATCCAAATTACATGCTAGCAAGTAGAGATTTAATAAGGAGAGAGATGCGTGAAATGATGAACCAGAACTCGGCAAGAGCAAAAGGGGCCTAAGATGAATATGAAATCTTCCTGCAGGTTTCTTTAAAAAACTGCACATTTACCCCAAATCACTTATGCACAACATATCCAACATTTTTATCAGTTATTTTATTATCACCCATGTGTTACTGTAGAAAGTCTAAATGACCTCCTGGCTAAGTGACTGAAAAGGGGAAAAAAGATGGACTGAAAGCTGTATCAGCGTTCCCTATGTGGCTCTCCTTTCAGGAGTTGGCTCTTTGTGGTTTGTTAAAAGCCCAAAACAGAACGACACTGAAAACAGACACCCAGACTTCAGCTCACACCACAAAACCCGATCTTAAATCGCCTTTCAATTAGAGGAACTAACAGGCGTGTTTCTCAGTGGAAGTGAAAAGCATCTCGCACACAATTTTTCTGTGCATCACCTGCAATTTAACATCTTTAGTGTCTGTAAGATTTCTAGTGGTGATTAGCGCCAGACTTTGGAGATCTCGTCCCATGTAGCCTATTAGGAAGCCGAGTTGTTAACATGAGCTGTGTAGAGGAGCAATCCAGTTGTTACTGATGAGAGGACAAAAGTTTGGCGCAAAGAGGATGAGACTTCTTTTATAGGCTGCTGAACTCCTACTAGTTTAAAAAAATATATCTTTTTATTGGCCTCCGCTCTTTTCTACAGTGAGCTTTTGCTCCCGTGACATTTGTTTCACATTTTGTTTTCTGATTTATGAACGAACTACAACAATTGCAGTTGTTTTAGAAAGAATGCTGTCACTAACAAAAAAAATCTGTTCACAACAAACACTAAGTGCTTAAGAAAATTTTCACTGTTTCAGTAAAATAATAACATTTGGCATGTTTATTTTTGTTTTGTTCATTAAGATTAGCTTAATTACTGAACACCATGCTAGTTTATATGGAAATCCTATGCAATCAGTGGTAATTTATGTGCAATCTGACTAATTATTTCTGGTAATGAGTCAGAGATGGCGTCTTAAATAGCAGATATCTTGGGGTTTGATGGAATGACATGCATTCATTGCCCATTTTTTTTTTCCCCAACTAGTGCTTCTCTTATAAATCATTGCAAACTATCACAGAAACACCAAGAAAGCAGCTCTTCTGCAGACTGAGCAGACGCAACATAGCCACACCGTTGCTGTAGCAGCTTCTACAGGTGCATCACTGAGTGTATCCTGACCAGCTGCACTGGCAGCTGCTCCGTCCTCAACAGGAAGTCTCTACAGAGAGGTAAAAGCCGCTCGGCACACCAGCAAAACGGAGCCGCCATCCACGGAGGATCCCTTTGTCCAGCACTGCAGGAAGAGGGCCAACAAGATTATGGCAGACCCTCAACACCAAAGTAACAGACTGTTCCAACTGCTGACATCTGGTCGACGGTGCTACCAGACTGAGGACCAGTTAACAACCACAGGCAATACGACTGTTGAACTCTCTGGCCACAAACACGCTTTGACAATCATATGTGCGCATCACAATGTGCCCATTTCTTTACCCATTTCATTTTTTTCAATGGATTTAATATATTTAACAGTGCAGTTGGCAGGATTTCAAAAGAGACAGATTTGCACTGCTTTTGTTATGACTTTATATTCTTGAGCTTTTGTTCATTTTTAGGGCTCAGCTTGAGAAGAAGTTCATTGCTGCTGATTGCTGCTGTGATTAGTCCGCACATGACAAAAAAAATCTCGAATATAATTACACCACTGGTGCACCGGGCCTGTACTTAAAAACTGAAATCATTCCGTTTTTGTATGGTGTAACAGAAGGGCCATTAAACTGTTGCTACTTGTAGGAGCTAAAACAATTGAAAAAACATGAAATTCGGCATTTAAAACTCAGTGGAACACAATGGAAACATAAACAATGGGAATGTGCTGCGGTTGTCAGAGGGGTCCATCTTTCAACATAAAATTCTCTGGCGTGAAGAACAAGTCGTCCCTATGTCCTCCTAGTAAACAGCCAAAACAGACAGTAAAACAACGGGATAGTTGATGAGAGGCTAAGCTCCAGGCAAAACAATGGATCTTCAATTAGCTTGCTGACCGTTATTTATGGCCTAGTGGCTTGCATTGGGAATGTCCTCTTCATTGCATTTAACTTTGTCACTATTGGGCCTATTGGCACTATTTCATTCTTCACAAATTGGAAATGCGAACTTCAAATTGGAGATGTTCACAGTTTATTGTGTTATTAATCTCCGAAATTAGAAGCAGTAGAATTAAAACTGAAAAGAGGCCTGTGTAACGACCTTGTACCAACAATTGGCTTGTTATCCCTTTAAATAGAAAGATTATGAATGTGGCGTAGCGGCGCATCCTTAATTATCCAGCACTTTTAATTTTCTGAAGCTCCATCCTTCACTTTCTGTCTTTGGCTGTCTGCATTGTTTGCTTTCTTGTCCTTCTAGTCCTTTTATGGGCCAATTCTAGCAGCTGCTGACTGGAAATACAATCCCCAAAAATGGCAATATTTAAAATGTAGTTACTGCTCAAGTGTTAAAATACACTTTAGATTGGAACATTTTTCATGTCTTTTAAAAAGAAGCGAATAATCGGTCAGAAAAAAAATCTTTGTCTTTTTTCTCATGTATGAGCGCATCCATGTACTTAAAAAAAAAAAAAAACACATTGAAGATATCTGTGAACGTTCAGGGACCAAGGTCGCACACATATTACTCAGTGAAAGATTCATGACAGTGTCATAGCCCCGTTTAATCTGAGAGAGATAAAAAGACAGATGATTATGACAGGGGACTTGCCAAGACAAACACAGACGGGGGAAAATAAGAATGGCTACGCACAGTTCCTGGAATAGAAATAGGGGCAGGGTGGAAAGTTGTTCTATGGAAAATCAAGCAAAACCTGATGCTTCTTACTCACCCGTCTCTTGCTCCATTTTTGTATGTCTGCGTGTGTTTATCTGTGTGGTTTTGGTCTGCAGCCCCTAGGAGAGGGCAGTGACATGAAATGTGGGGGCACAGGAAACAGTGGCGTCTGGAATTGATTTGAGGCTAAAGAAAAATAGAATACTTCAGATTCTTAGGGGTTTGAGGAGCAGGGAGAGAGCCACAAGGAATGGAGAAAAGGTGGGAGAGCAAGGCCTCTTGGCCACAAGAAAAGAGGAGACATTAGGCGTACATGAAGAAGGGTTTATACTTGTGCATATGTGAGGTTGACACGAATCTAAATTCATTGGTGCCTCTTCAAAAATAGACAGGGCCTCATACAAGCCACACCGCATCTGTGATCTTTCTGCATGGGTAATTTGTATGTCTGCGCCTGGTGCTCTGATTGACTGTTGACAAAAGAAGCAATATTTGAAAGCTGCACAAGAGCGACCACATGACTTTATATTCATGGCATGAGACTGTCCAGAATGACTGCACTGGGAGAGCTTTGGAGCAGGGCCAGTCACCAAATGAAGTCACACGCAAGAATTTAAATGAATCACTTTACTAGAGCAATTCAGGTAGGAATTAAATCAGGCCACAAACTCTCAAGTCAGATAGACACGATTAGCGTGAAGAGCTGAAGGGCGGAAAAATGAGGACCCGGGAGGACTATGAAGTTAGGAAGGTGAAGTTTTCTTTAGATGTCTTTTCAAATCATATATCGTTTGAAATTTGTAAGTGGTGTAATACCTGCATGTTAACATTCTTAGTCATCCGTCCATCCATCCATCTGAATGTGCAGAGGAAATGAGGACGTTCCAAATCTTTAAGACAGAGTTTAAAAGCTACCGAAAAACTGGTATGCAAAATCTGCCATCTTAAGTTTTCAGCTTCTACGCCAACATTTCCTGTAGATGAGGGTGGGGATATGATGTGCGTGACTATTCAGTGACCTTTGCTCCTCTCCCTCCCCCCTCGTCTGTCTAGTTTATTGTCTCTCCTTGGGCAGTTTTTGTTTCATGTTGAAAACCACCAAATCAGCCAACAGTTTGTCTCGACCGTAGTGACACCGAATCAGGAGGTGCTAATAAGATGCCTTACCATATTGCTGTTGATGGAACTGGTAACATCATAGAAAACATACTGGTCAGACTAAATGAGTAAGTAAATGACAAGAAAACATTGACAAACGACCATAGGAAATAGGAAGCAGAAAGGAAGCAACAGAGCGAGCTTAGTGTCCAGTGGAGTTGTCCCTGTGTGTTCATGCCGTTGGCACTCTTTTTGAATGTGTTCCGATGGGATAAATGGAGGCTAAAGATATTAGAATATGAGACAGGAGGGAAGAGAGATATCAAAGTGAGGCTGAGAGGATCGGAGGTGGAAATCCTCTTTTTTTATTCTTCCCCATAGAGAAATGAGAGAGTTAATCCTCAGGGGCTTACATTTGTTTTTTTTCCCCTCCCTCTCCATCTCTTTCTGTATTTCACTACCTTTGCCTTCTGATACGCTCTCTGCTTCCTGATCTTAACATTTCAATCTTATATTCACAAAGTGTTTCTGTCCTGTCATTTACCATTAGCATTTTGCAGTTTCCTCTGTGTCCTTCTTTTGGAATTTTCACCATCCTTAATTCTCTCCCATCCCTCCTTGCAAGGTTTATGGGTTTGTGATGCATGGTAATCTTACTGCAAACATTTATCTGCTCATTCTTTGTCTTCTTTTCATAGTCCTGTTTTTCTCCCCCCTGCCCAGCAAGGGGCCAGAGCTTATAGGTCATTTACATGTATGAATGAAATGTATAAAGAGTTGAACGACACAAAGACAAAAAATAATGGGAAACGTGATTAAAACAGGTTCAAAGCCAGCAGTGGATTTAGATTTAAACATCACTGATGGTCAGTTATAATCTCACCTTTTGAGGAAAAAAGTCAAACTTGTGAAGCAACCTGGGTCTGTAATTAAAAACAGAAAATCTCAAGCAGCTCATAGGTTTGCCTGCTCTGAGCCACTCGGTTTGTCTGGTTTTTGTAGTTATTTAGGTCACAGTGCATTGTCCTCACAGAAATCCACTACAGGTGGCTTTTTAGGTGGTAAGCTTGGTTGATCAAGCCAAGCCCTGTAATCTTGTATTGAGGGATAACTCCACATACCTTAAATCATTTGAGCTCCTAGCCAAAAGCAATTTCCTCTCATTTTAAAGAAGCCATTTTCTCCCCAGAGATTGATCCATTAGGCTTTCACAAAACTCTGTGGCTTGATTTCATCACCGTGTTTCTAAAAGATTTGATGATTAAACGATCACATGTGTGAGCTTCTGAGACCAGTCTTTAAGCCCAGTTCGACCGGAAGTTTCCGGAGTCAAAATATCAGACAGTTTGTGCAACAGTTGGATACACTAGTCTGCTGCTGAAGACGAAACAGAAATATTAACAAAGGAAAAATGAAATTGAAGACTTTTTCATCATGACATTTGAGGATTGCTGGGTGCTTAAAGTCAGAAAATTTTCCTGCCATTTGAATTTTCCAATCCCTTTTGGTGCCTTGGGCATTAAATGTCAGGGACATTGAAAGTTTTATCCCAATCCCAGTCTTTGCTCGGGGACTGAGGATTTGACATTAGATACTTCACTGAATGAAAATGCAATTATGACATTTAGTGGGCGCTGTACTCTGCTCTGGTTTTCTGTGCAGCAGAAAACTATTCTGAGCTGAAAGGGACGGGCTGAAACTTGGGATGTACTGTCCTTCACACTCATTCAAAGGCATTACGCTGACACTCCTATTCAGAATGGTGGAAGACTGAGCGCAACAATGGCCTAAACCAGCAGACTGCTAGTGTTACAAAAGGCAAAAGAAGGCTGAGTTCGAAATCACCATGTTTTCAAATGTGAAAATAATCACTCATCTGGTCACCAGATGGAAGAGAAAGCCTCATTGAGTGTGTGAAAGCTGGTACTCTCTGCCTTAAGGAGGGTGCAGGTAAAGCTTCTGTGTCTTGAAGGTCTACGACTCTTAGCCTGGCAGAGAGGCATGCTAATATTAAATTATGCCCAGATTTTCATCTTATATGCACATTAAAATGATTAGTTTCGTATATCTGGAATGAGTATTTCCTGCATATGATCTTGTCTCTGGGTATTTACAGTATCTGTGTATGTGTGACGCTCACACACACACACTCTCACTCTCTCTCGCTCTCTCTCTCTCACTCTCTCTCGCTCTCTCTCTCACTCTCTCTCGCTCTCTCTCTCTCTCTCTCTCTCTCTCTCTCTCTCTCTCTCTCTCTCTCTCTCTCTCTCTCTCACTCTAGTAAAAGTAAAACATCTGCGCAACATTTGCACTGCAGCCTGCACTTCACTCCACTTTATTCCACCATACTCCACTCTTTATTCCTGCCCGTCTATGTACCCATCCTGTTGCATGTTGTTACATGTCGTGTTGCACTGTCGTACGCGACTCATGTTGTCTTTGTGTAGCCTTGTTGTCCTTTTGTGCCCTTTTGTGTTGTCTTACCCAGCACCAAGTCCTGGACATGTATTGCACCAGCTATATATGTCTGAAAATGACAATAAAGCTCACTTGACTTGACTTGAGATGAGTTCGAGTTTAAATGTTAGTTTCACAGTGTAGAAATTATCATAGTGAGACTACACAACTTTATCTCAATTAGACAGAAGAAAAGCACATGGTTTTCTAACAGCAGAATGTTAATTTAATTTAATGAGACATTTCCAGATCACAAATTCTAGGACTCAGCATCCTCTCTAATGAACCAAACTGGTGGAAAGAGATTGGTTTCTGTGTCGGTGATGCCCCTGGAAGGCACAATGATTTGATACAAGCTTGAAAATTCTACCTCCCAGAATCAAGGAGCAGTTTTTGTGGATGTTGCTGACATCTTTTTTACATCGTAACTGCTGTCGTAGACTTTTGTAATAATTTTATCTCAGCGTTTGTTTGAGTGGGTGAGAAATCTCAGCTATTTAAAAAAAAAAAAAAAGAAAAAAAAAAAAGCCCAGGCTTTTTAGAGGATTTTATTGATGTGTTCTTTTCTGGTATCTCGCTTTCAATCAGTCAGACAGCTGGGTAATCAATAGTGGTAGAGGGCATTAAAACTCCCTCAGTGCGTGTTAGTGTAAATCCCTGGAAAGGGAATCTTCTCGTCTCTAATTCCTAATCCTTATCTTTCCCTCCAGATACCCCTCAGTGTGACATTTTGAAGACATGCATGACTGATGGTTAACGAGTTTCAAGATTTAACACTTTGCTCCTCAGCTACCTTTGAGATCATGTTCACTTAAGTAAAAATCTCTATAATTTAGGAAATCATGTGTGACTGTAGATCTTCTAGGAATATATGTTAAATTAATGCTAAAACATTGAGATCCAGTTGTGACAACTGTATGACCTGATTCTCAAACACTTAGTGTGATGACAAGTGTGTGTGTCAAGACTAACCCTATAAGGTTGGGTTAAATTAGGGTCAGGGTCGGGGAGTTAGTTGGGATGGTAGGGTTGGGTAATACATTATGCCTGTGAAAGTCTTCACAGAGATAGTACAGGGATGTGACTGTAAGAGGGAGAAGTGAGGATTGTGCAGATACAGCTTGGGGCTCTGCCGTCAGACAAGATTAATTTTACCATGCCACAAGGCTCTGGATCAGGCGAAGCTTTGTGGTTGTGCTGCCTATACGCGAAAATAGAGCGTAATATCTCTTTAAATCATGAAATTACAATAAACAAAAAAGAGTGGATGCTCGCTCTAATGTTTTCCCCCTATCTGTGTGAAACCGTTAAAGTCTAAAATAGCAAAGGAACACGTACACTCAACATACACGAGGCGATAAATATGCTGGCTTTATTTGGAAGCAAAAAAGGCACTGAAAGGGAAAAGAGTGGGAGGGGTGATGTGACCTGAGACAAGTTCAGATAAGCACTTTTGTTTCTTTTCTCCTTTTTCTACAAAGCCGAGATGCACTCGCTGGATCTCTTTGTCGGCTTGCCTGCCGCTGAGCTGTCATGGTGACAGGAGAGGTCATCTGGATGAATGCGTCCCATTATGGGATGTGTGCTCAGATCTCAGTTTGGAGGCCAAAAGGTTAAACACCCAATCAGCACGCAGCGGTGCTAAACCCCTTTGAAACCCAGAATTATAATAAGTCACCAGCTGAATCAATAGATGTCAGTAGAGGACTCGTTTTATAGGCAGTCTCAATGTTTAATCCTAGTATAAACAGACATGGAGAAAGAGTTTGAACATCTTCATTTATGCTTGAGTGACATATGTTTGGGGGGTGGCAGAAAGCCTCTGTTAACTGATTATTCAGACTCACTACTTCCAAATGTATCATTCTTGTTATTGTTTCCATAAAATCTGATAATATTGACAGGGTGCCGATCATTGTTCAAACCTTGATGATGTTTTTACCCTGGATTGCTCCTGGACCTGTAGATAAATTGGATTGGGTGATTGATCGACTCTTAATTGCTGTAGCTGCATGTAAATAAGAAGCTGTTGATGTTATTTTTGCTCATGTCTGTCATTTTACGGCACTTGAATCGATCAGGGCAGGTTTTTCGAGCTATTTCAGATGCATCAGACCTTATGTTGGCGGTTATCAGCACAATCATGAGTGTTCAGGCTGCAGTTGAAGGATTAGAATGTGCTGCTCTGAAATCGGCTCATCAGCCTGCCAGACTATGATAAGCACACTTGGGATCGATTAGATCTGCCTTTAATGTATTCAGTGTTTTTTCCAAGAAGAAAAAAATGCTTAGCATGGGAGATATGAGACTCGCGTTACGGTAACTTTGGGTACATTAGGCTGCAGGGCAAAAGCTTTGATAGCCACATTCCTAAGAATTACATCATATTACATATCATTTTTATAAGCCACTTTCTCCTGAAGGCAATAGAAGCTAAACATTTCTCAGTGTTTCTTGTTTTTGTTAGCTTTGAAAGACAGGAGTCATTACTGTTCGTGGCACTGGTGCAATAACAGGAAAAAACAGTTTACTAGGATGGAAGACAGCCCACTGGGACCTAATGTGTCGGATATAATCCACACACTTCTTTTTATTCAGTGCACATGTGGTGGAGAAAGAAAAAAGGGAACGCACCTCTAGCTCATTACTGGTGTGAGATATGTTGTTTTTTGCTCTTGAAGATGATGCTGGTCTGCCTGGAGAAACAGAAGAGAGAAGTTATGCCTATGGAGGAGTAATTGCTTTAAAGTTACAGTGCATTTATACTTTTTTATACAATATAACACAATTAGAGGATCTGCGCATGTGCTATTTCTAAAGATGGCAAAGATAGGCTGTCAGAAACATAGGGAAATTACATTGACTTGGTACTGATCAGGATATCTAATGTTTTATATCTTTGCAGCCTTAAGTCCCAAAGAAACACGCCAGGGTCAACGAAACCAAAACAAGATTATTTTTTCTTTTGTTTGTTAAATATGCCTCTGGACTCTTCACTCAACTTTGCGTTAGCCTGTGTGTTTTACTTTTTATTTTAATGGGGGTGTTATACTTTAGGTGATTTGTGTTTTAAATAGATGGAAACCTGAACCGCTTATCTTAGTCTGTGTATGTGTCGGCTGTCTGGGGAATTTGAAGGACACGCTTACCGTGCCAACATTAACTACCAGTGAGAAGCCCTTGAGCAAGCTACTTAACCTAAACCTAGGTTTGTCCCACTGGAGCCCACTGGAGCGACTCAGGGTCTGTGGTAGTTCTGAGTGGCTGCAGGGCAGCTCTCACGTGTTCAGTTTGAACCACAGTTTGACTAAAAAATGAATATTTGTGTTTGCATTTTCATAGGGCAGATGTTGCTAAAATAGAAAAAAGCAGTGCAGTAATATGTTTTTTTCTTTTTTTTAAGATGTTCTTTTGACATTGTGTAATTATGTGGGTGTGATGTCATCACACCCACATCTTGAGACAACGTTCTGAGAGAAGAGATATTTCAGAAAAGTGTGGCGGATAAATATCCAAAAAACAGAATCTGACTTTTTCATCAGCACTGCAGAGCTTTTATCCATATCTTTACAAACGTGTAGCAGGAGATCACATAGCTCCGAGGACAGATAGGCTGCAGTCATTAACCTCCGCTTTTTTGTTCTATAAAGGAAATTTCGGCTTTAGCCAGGGAACAAATGGAAGCAAAAAAAGATGTCAGCTTTGTGATATTTCACTGACAGCAAATTTGCAAATTTGATTTAATTGAGCTGAATTTTCCACAAAATCATGTGTGAACATGTTCAGTTGTCAATAATGGCAGCCCCCTCTGCACTATCGCCTAAAACAGCTAATCAATGTGAATGGATTAAAATGTGTACCAACAAAATGCAGTGTAATTAAATGTAGAGTAACATCAAATTGTAAGGGGTTTTAGGATAACTAAGCAAGTCAAAATTACAGTAAATCCCTAATAGTGAACGCTAGTGTCATTCATCATCGTGCAAAGGTTTCTGCTACATAGCAAATCGCTCTATGTCTTTATAGCAACATTGGCTTGAGCGCAACTTCTGGAAGGAAAAATAAGCTACGGGGTAACCGTAACCCTGTTGATACCTATGGTATCATCTGTGTGCAGAGACACTCCAAAAATGAAAGTGGCAGCTCGTTATGAGGGAGGAAAATGGATTTTACCCTGGAAAGTT
>CAAE01014597.1:969532-988329 GCA_000180735.1 Tetraodon nigroviridis
TCCCCGGTCAATTCTTTACTGTCACCCTGCAACAACCCCCCCAGGGCAACGCCAGCGCCAGCATCACATTTCATTTCATAACATGAGATTCAATATTTCTGTTATTTTATGAGACACAGTTCCCTCTTTCCACTTTTTAGGAAGAAGCTGGTGTCATATAAAATGGGTTGCATTTAGCTGCCGTCAGGAAGGTCATTTCAGGATTCTGAGCTTAGGTGCTCACCCTTGCAGAAGACAACAATTTGGTTAGGAGTTTTGGACCAGTGTGCATCTGTTGGCAGACCTGCTGAAACACAGAAACACAGATGCCCCCTGATATGCACAGATAGAAGTAAACTGTCATCAGGGTGGTAGCTGTCATTAGCTAAAAGGCCTGGAGCTGGAGCCATCCCAGAATAATTATTCTGATTATAACCCCTCCTGCTGAGCTCTATCCAAACGCATTTCATTCTTTTGGATTAAAACATGGTGTTTTTTGGTTC
Organism: Tetraodon nigroviridis; assembly: GCA_000180735.1. Taxonomy (NCBI): domain Eukaryota; kingdom Metazoa; phylum Chordata; class Actinopteri; order Tetraodontiformes; family Tetraodontidae; genus Tetraodon; species Tetraodon nigroviridis. The sequence continues at coordinate 970,015 of CAAE01014597.1, forward strand.
CTACAGCAGGGACACAAAGATTAATCCCAGAATGTCTGCCAAGTGGAATCTGAATATCACCAATTAATCTGGAAAAATGCCAAGGCTTATGTAGAAAAAAGCATGATCTGAGATAAAGTTAGCACTTCTGCTCTCCATATCCTCTTCCTCCTGTCTTCCTCATCATTCCATCTCATTTCTCATTTCTAATCCAAAAAAAAAAAAAAAGGAAAAACAAGATTGCAAAAGCAGTGAGGCCAACATATGGTAATTAGTCAGACAAGACGTCTGCTGACCCTTCGGCTTCTCTCAACCAAGCACGTCCTGATGCCTATTAGCTTGTGCTCCGTTTTCACATGCAGAAACATACAAAACCATCAATTTAGATTTTTTCATTGCACTAATTTTAATGGAAGTCAGCAAATCACATCTAACATGTGAGCATCTTAAAACATCATGGATTTTTTTTTAAATCTTAATATCTTGTTTTTACATGTGTGTTTTTATGAGTGTGATTTATTGCAAGAGTGTGTGTGTGAATGTGGGATTGTTAACTGCAAACACGTGTTTGAAGAAACGATGCAAGCTGAATGTGATAGCAGCTTTAGGAATCAGCACAAAAGGCACAGCTGGTAGAAAACTCCCCACCCCCATCCTCATCTCTGCCACCCACTCACACACACATACACACACACCTTACAGGTAAATATTGAACACATGGAACACACACACTTCAAGGTATCATAAATCTTTTTTCTTTGTCTTCAAATAGTGACTTACATGCTTGAGAGCAAACAAAGCTTGAAAAATGAGATTTGACAGCCATGGCAGGGTTGGAGAAATCCACCATCTTTGCACAACTGCCACACATTTCTCATCACATTAAGGAGGAGAAGGTTTTCTTATTTCAAATGTCTCATCCAAAGTGGATTTAACAGAAATATATATATATATATATATATATATATATATATATATATATATATCGGTCTTGACCAGGTTGATAAGAATAAGATGAGATGTTTATACATATGTGTATATATATATATACATATACACATATATATATATATATATATATATATATATATATATATATATATATATATATATATCTATATATATATGTGTATATATATATATATACATATGTATATGTACACACACACACACACACACATGCATACAAATGTCTTGTTTTGAATAATCTTTAATTATACATTATCTGTAATCATTTTCGGTTCCCCCACCCTCACACTCCTACTACTCCTCCTTCTTTTTCTCCTCCTCTTCTTCTCATCTGTGGTCTGACTCATTGCTCGGTCTAAAATAAAATGCTCCACAGGAGAGGCAGGTGTGAGCGGCAGCCAGTTACAGCGATTGGCTGGTGACTACAGCCTTTTTTTTTTTCTTTTTTCTTTTGAATCTTGGTGCTCAGACATGCTGCCCCCACAGTATAGCACTGCACCCACAACACTTGTTCCAGACAGCTTGTGCATTTTTTTCCCACTTCCTTATTTAAAAGATGGACTTTTCTTTTACATGCTGTGAAATCACTCTGTCAAAAGGCAAATTCTTTATTTCTGTGACCTGTGGGGTGTATCCTTTCATCCAAACTCACAATCCATTGAACAAACTGAGTTTTGAATGGAATTTGCAGCAAGCTGCACTTGAACATTCACCCATTTATGCTAAATCTGCAGAATGTGTGAGCAGCAGGCGTGGGTGTGAGGTCAACAGTAGACAAGTGTGATGCTGTTTGCCTTTTGAAGCAGTTTGACGTGAGCAACTGCGGTGCGATGTGGAACTCTTCAGTTGTCCAAGAGTTGCGCTCCTCTCTGTCATTACCAATTCCTCCCCTGCACCACGGCAGCTAATTGATTTGTTCAACAAAGTATTTCAGAAAACCACCATTACTGCAGGAAAGGCAACAGTTACAGAATGTGATTAGAGCTTAAGTTAGAGCCAGGCAGGGAATTGCTTCAAAGGCAAAATCCCAGAGATGTAATGTTAATTATGGCGGATTATATTTCCTGTATTGATTTTCTCCTTATTCTGCTCTGTCCCTGGAGAATCTTTCTCGTTTACAAAGCACTGTTCATAGTTTAATATCAGTGTGGTAATTTAAAAAACACTGAAGACTTTACCCTCACCATTCCCACAGCCTCACGTGGCATTATTGCTTTAATAGACGAAGCTTTTATTGGCCCCTGGAGGCTGTCATCAGGGGAACGTTGCCATTTGCATCTTCTGCTAGATATTCATTTGTTTCTTCATATATTCAAATGTTAGAGAGAGAAACAACATTGAAGTATTGGACACACTGGTTTTGTAGTTCGGTGAGTCTTATTTTACTGAATGGAGCTCCTGAATATTTTGTTGTTGGCGTGTCAACTTTGAGAAGAGGGAAACCAGCTGAAGTCGTTTACCGATGGGCTGCTGAGGGAAGCTAAGGTGTGAGGCAGGAGGTAAATACCGTAGTGCTTGATAGAGGCAAGAAGGCAGGGAGATGAATCTTATATTTACAGTTGTGAATAGATGACTTGTTTCTGTGTGTGCAGTCACGATCAGTTGTGACTAGTTTTACTGGTTAATGACTTTCATTTAGACAGTTTGTCATATTGACACGCTTTATCTCCGTCAAGGCAGGGGTTACACACAAATACACACCTGCATCCAGAAGAGTAACTGATATCAACCACTAACCAATTTTCACAATAAAATAGATCTAATAAAGGTTCACATAGTGATTTCAGGGAAATATTCTACTTAAAAATAGGAAATTTAGAAATTCTTTATGCTTTACATCTGGTCCATTTTTGGTCTAACAATATTTCGTTGCTGCACCGAAATTTACGAAACTTCGTAAACAAGTTTACTTGACGTACTAGAGTGCAGGTTGTGAGCGTCACTCAAAAGATCTTCTTTTCCTAAAATGTTCTTACTTTGTTAGTTGCATGAGTTTATTAGTACTTAGTATGTAGCAAGTACAAAAACACACTTTCTCTCTCTCTCTCTCTCTCTCTCTCTCTCACACGCGCACACACACACACACACACACAGCTCAGCATTTAAAATGTCCCAAAGGTGATCGATGAGGTGGTGATGGAAATGTCAACTGGTGCTAATACATTTATCACCACTCATCCAGCCTCATGAATTTCTCCCTTTGGTTTTCAATCATTTTTGCTCTTTTACCACGAGACCATTTGAATGCGGTGATTCATCGGGCTGCCAACGCTTTGCTCCGAGGAGACGGACCGAGTGTGCAGCCATCCAGCACTCTGACTGGACTCATTAATTAGCAGGCAGAACAAAGATGGTCTGTGTTTAAATGAACCCATGTGATAAAGTGAGAGGTCTTCATCAATACATTTATCCTTTATACAAACATGATGATTAGGCGGAAAGGGGTTTCTTTTAAAAATCGAAATAATAGAGAAACAGTGTTGATGCACCGTTAACTGTTTATATTTCACCAGGCATCTTCCTATGAGGCTCCTACATTTAAACTCATGCTGTCATTCTCATTTTTCATGTTTTTTTTTTTTTTTTAAAAACAGCAGGTAAGCCAATGAACCAAACTGAGCTTAGCAGATCAGCAGCAAATTCAAACCCAATGACAGATGACATGAAATCAACTGTATAACTGATGGAAGAGCATCTGTCTTTGCTCTCACAGAGAGGATCTTGGAGGCACAGATTTATATCTCAGTACTTTCTGCAGTTGCACTGTGGATGGTCAAAAAATGCTCCCTAAAACCAAAACTACACCTTTGAGCTCAGATTCACCTGCCCAAGAGGCTTATATTTTAGGATTCCCTGTAGGTGGTGCTGCAACGTCCATATTTCTGTCCATAAAAAAGGATGTTTTGGGACATTAACTTGCATTACTTGTAATGTAAATATGCATCAGAGATGGTGGAGCTGAATGGGAGTCTAGTGTGACCTCCAGGGATCGACAGGTTCTTTTCAACCTCACAACCCTGAGTGTGACCCATTTAAATCTTTGGTTCTAATGTTGTGTTTCTTCTACATCCTCCTCTAGAGTTCTTTTTCTTCATCTCAGTACCAGTGGGTAAGATGAAAAATGTGGACAGATTTGATCCCAGCATGCTGGTTTGATAAATAAACAACAGGATGTTCCATAGCCGTAGGACATTTTAGAAAGAAGGTGTAAGTGGCTCTGTAAATCCAGCCTTGACTTTGCTCTCCTTTGGCCTCCTCTTTCTCCACTTTTGGTCTGTCTTTTGGTATTCAGTAGCTGCTCTCTTGCAGCTCAGACTCTCTTATCTAAATCTCCATTCAGACATAGAAAAGACAGAGCAGAAGAGAGAGACAGAGAGAGGAATAGATAATACAGGTCACTCTCCAATGACAACTCTAAAAGGCAACCAGGGAGTCCAGAGAAAAGAGAGAGGAAGAAAGCAAATCTGCTCCAAAACGCAGGATGGGCTTTTGGTTTAAGCTGGGCATAAAAAGCATGCAGAACTAATACTTAGTTTGATTTGAAAGTAACTGTACAGCTGTGGATTTTGGAGGCTTCCAGCATCTCCACTATTTATTTTAGGATCGGTTGAGCACCCTGTGGTATGATAAACCAGCAAAAACACCCAGCATATGTCCAAGTATTAAGGACCGATGCTCAGTGGCATTAACAAAAATTATACTTTATACTACTTTTGAAGCCCCCAAAAATAATTTTTTCTTGTGTCTGGATTTGTTGTGTAGATGGTCATATCCTTTTTAAAAGTGGATGGAAAAGTAAAAATGTAGTGGCCTTCAAGGTTAATCCTGCACAGTTAGTGCATGTGACAACAAGTTCTATACTTGCATTCTTGTATTATTATTAATACTCTTTTTCCTAAAAAAAAAAAAAAATCTATCCTCTGCCTGAATCAATCAATCACTTTTCACCTTAGATTTTAAGGCTAAAAAAAATAAGTTATCCAAGGAGATGCTTCAGAGTCTTCCAGTCATCATTTACTCAAGCCTCCCCTCAGATTCATTCTAAAACATGCTGGAAACAGGCTGTTACCACAGTAATAGTGATTGTTCATCACTGAGAGAACGATCTACCAATTATCTCATTAGATTTGTCCTGTAAGGCAGCTTTTAGGAGCATGTTTCACCTTGCTTTCTAGGTCTCCTAAACAAAGGCGTGTTTGTCTTATCCTTAACCTCACCCTGCACTACACTTGAGTTGCATTTATACAGTAGCTGCTCACATATGTCACTCAGTTACTCTGAATTTCAGCTGCAGCTTCACTTGTTTACGCTCTCCATCCTCATCATCACTTCCCTTTCTCACCTGAGGTGGGTGGTTAACGACAAACCAAATTGAATTTGGCATGTTCACAAGCTGCAGCATAATACAGAGCTCAGGCAAATGCCTGTATTTCCATGGCTACTGCAGAGGCTCTCATATAATGGTGTGTTTGCCAGCAGAAACAGTCCGCTGCTTGATGTAACTTGACATACCTGTTCCTTCAGGACAAATGCTCTATGCAGTTAAATGAAAAACAACTATTTTCCTTTACATTATGCAGACCTGGTGTAGACATACTCAATGTTGTTTAGTGCTGTTTGCCAACCTGCCCACGCCACAGAACTGGAGCCTCAAACCCAGTATATTGACTGTATCTCTGCAGCGCAAAACTGGGAGAAAGAAATTGCCACCATTGGCCCATTTCCTGGTACTTTCACAGGATCTGTTGAATTGAGCTACACCCCCACGATCACTATCCTCTTTTTGAACCTACTTGCTATATATTTAACCATCTCTCCTTCCCCAGTCATCCTGTTTTGTCCTCTTTGTCTCTCGGCCCACCTCTACTTCTTTCACATTCCCACTCAGCACTACACTTTCAAAAGCTTTAAAGACAACAGACAACCTTGATCCGTCTTTCTCTCTCTCCTTCTCTCACTTACTCTCTCACTCCTTAGCTAAATGAATGTTAAAAGGCTATAAGGTTTCTTTGCAGGATGCAGATTTTCACTCCTCTGTCTTACTTGGCTACTGTGCTGTGCAGTGTGTTGGAGCGGCTTTTGGTCCTGGAAGTGTAATGTGATGCAGTCTTTTACTTTAGGGACGGACACACCGTCAGCAGGTAGAGGTTGTGACCTTTGCTGTAGGAACTATGCACGCAGGGATATGCTGTTCCTAAACATAACAATGATTTTGCGATTACCAGTAGTTGCCAGGGTGTGTGTTTCTGCTTCTATGCTCCATTGTTAACTTTATTTAGTGAAAAACATTGTGCAGCATATCAAGATGCTAAAACTTCCACTAAGCATGGTAATAGTTCACCAAAGGGTTACTTCATTTCCAAAAAATATGGCATTTTAATGAGTGGTTGTGTGATAATTTATAACACTGGCCGCTAGTTAGCAAACCAGGGGTCAGTCATGCAGTTTTTTTTTTTTTTTTTTTCCAGTTAACACTCACTTAGGAGGTGACAGAAGGTTTGGAATGAGGTGATTCTTGAGGCCACTGATAGATGAGCTCCTCTGCTTGGCAGCAATGAGGAGGAGAATCACTCGGGGAGAGCAGAGCAGTGACAGCAGCATTTGGATCAATGAGCAGGCAGCAGATAGAAAATAGGGGTTGCCTTAGTCAATAAGGCTTCTAACTGCTGCAAAATGCTGTAACCACAAGTGGAGGAATGTTTCTTCTGCTGCTTCAACTGGTACCACCCTCTCATTTTTGGCATTGGTTTTCCACCAGAGACGCGCTGACAGTGGCCACTTTATCCCTTCTTTAATCCCTTTACAATATTCAGTGTACCTGATACTTCTACCAATTACCTAGTGCTATAAAAAGCAGGGAGTTGTTGCTGCTTCAGGATGAATCCATTTACCTCCTGTCTGTCTTCTGTTTTCTCCTACGAGGCCTGTGCCACAAATGTCACATATTCATCCTCTAAATTGGCAGTTTTATTTCACACTTTTCTGTGTTCTCAGGTTCTTTCCCACAAATATCGGTGGCATCAAAGAAAACCAAGCATTTGTGGGAAATAATAAACATGTTTTGACTTTTTGCACAGCCAGAATTATTTTTAGGTGATGGTGTACAAACTGTTTTCCATCTCAAAATTGACACTTTGACCTGAATATAAATGGATTGTGTCATAATTTCACACACACTCTTCCTCGAGCATTAGCCATGGAGCTGAAAAGCCACTTAAAAATAATGGAGCTGCGGCATCCCTGCAGCACATGTGTTTCAACATGTGGGTGTTTTTGCGTGCGCATGGCTGTAGTCTTAAAGACGGGATGTGCAAATGGATCTCTGAATGATTGTGCTCAGGGGGAGTTGACCTATTTGCAAAGGCAGCTGCTTTTATGAATGTCCATGCATTTGCAAGTATGATGGTGAGAGAAAAGGAAAGAGAGTGAGACACATGAAGGGGATACGCTTTGATTTACATCTGCGTGTGCATGCTCAAATGAAGATGTAATTTGTTTTTTGTCTTCCCATATGTATTCTGCATATAGGCTAATTAATTCACCATTTTACATCTGAATGATATTTTAACCAAAATGGCCTATAATTAGAGCAATTGCTAAAACGCTGGTAGGAATTGCTCTTGAGCATTTTTTTCGATGAAGCGATAAACAGCCGAGTGAAAAAAGAATGGAAAAAGTCTGGTTGCTTTGCTGGCAGAGGCTTGGCTGGTGATAAATAATCCCATCTGTGTGTCATTACTACTCAAGCCACTAGTGCTACAAGCTCACACTGCAGAATGTGTCACAGATCCCCTCTAAACTGCCTCCTGGGATCCAGAGAAACACAGAAAGAAGAAAGAAGTAGAGTGGAGATCCCGGCTGCCTACTGGCCTGTGGATGTGCCCGGTGCAGACACGTTGTGGGAACAGGAAGCAAAAAAGGCATCAGGAGAATAAACAGCTATCACTTGTCTCTCGGGTTGCCTGGCAAACATCTTTTTTTTTTTTTTTTTTGAGTCATTAAGCTGAATCCAAAAGGCTTTCTCATTTCTCATCTCACTCAATACAGGCATGTTGCAGGTCTACTCAAGGAAAACAAAACAAAAAAAAAAAAATCTATTGGATGTGACCCGAGATGTGGATGTGTTTTGACAGAAGTCGAGGAATAAAACTACTTGTTAACTAAACTACTTGAAACTTGATTTTCCTTTTTCTGCAAATGGCCCTGCTGGCTTTTCTGGGTTCTTCTGCAGGGTTTAATGAGCCAAAACTCTCTAGCAACAAAATGTCCGACAACAGATGGGGACTGAGTCGCAGTAAAAGATGTTAAAATGCTCCAAACAATGCTCTTGTGTTTCATCCTAACTGGATTTTATTGGATTGATTTAATTGGATTTTGATGGAATTTTAATTCCTGAGCACCAATCTTCTGTTTACCACTTGTTTTGGGAGCTGAATTGACATTAATAAAAAAAAAAGGGCGAGCGAAGCGTCCTGGACTGGTTGGACATTCTACAGGCGCATGTTCCTGAACTATGGAACCAAACCAAAAAAACATATACAGACATAGAAGCAAGGACTGCCTGGGCGTGGTGTGACGGTGTGAACTGATGCTCGGTGCACCACTGTGACATTTACTTTCATGACCATGTTGATCTTGACGGTTCCCCACACATAAAAGAACGTTTGCTCTCCTCCACAGCGTGAGACGCAGCTCATTAATTAAACACTAGTTTGTGATGTGGCTGATGAAAGCCCAGGCATTTTTTTGTGTGTGAATGTGTGTGTGTGTGTGTGTGTGTGTGTGTGTGTGTGTGTATGTATCTGAACTAAAAGAAAAGTTGATGCTTCCCCTCACTTATACGACTTCTGTAGGATTTCGATGAAAAAATTAAATTAGATGAACATGGAGAAAGTTCACCAAAGACGAGGTAAGGACAGACCGGCGTGTTTCATTGTGACTCAGATCTTCCTCTCACCAGTGCGCCCAGCTGACACACAGACAGACCTGCCTACATTCTCTGCTTTCTGTGTGATGTGTAAGGCCTTTTGAAATGGTTTATGTGTGTAGAACAAGGCAGCTTTGTCTTCCTGAATCACACTCCTGTGCACACAAAGATAAAGGCAGAAGCATCATTACCTACAAGCGCAAGCGGGTATGATGACATCTAAGTGCAATACCAGGCCATCTAAATTCAGATCTTTGCCCGTCTTTGGATACAGATCCACTGCTAATGCTAATTATTCGAAACTCTCTCGTAATAACACCAAAGGAAAGCTGCACTATCTTCAGACAGATGCAGTGAAACTGAGTCTAGTGTTTTGAAATATTCTGATTTTATTGTTTGTGTCAATAGATAGGGGCGCTCAAATATAATCTAAATGGGTTTAGCCTGCAGGGCAGTCGGGTTTGTCCTTTTCTGCATGTGTCTGGTAAAAAGAGAAGCTGAGTGGAACAAACAGTCACCCTCCGCTCGAATCAGCTTCTCTGTGTTGTGATACACCAGGAAGTGACCTTTCTCTGACTTGTCACAACACTCCAGGCAAACAAACACAGAATTCTAACGGGCAGAAAAGACCGTTCCTGTTTGGACTCACATTCCTGTCCTTTGCAGCGCAACAAAGTGAAAGTTGTGTGGTCGGGTGCTGATGGACGCTTAAGGTAATAAGGCTGAATGGCAGAGGAAACAGAGTAAGCCACCAGTCAGAGGAACAAACACTGAAAAGATCTACCATTTACATCACACTCGGCTCATTTGTTGTTCAATGCATGTGTGTGTGTGTGTGTGTGTGTGTGTGTGTGTGTGTGTGGAGGGGAGGGTGTATCCTTTTGCTGTGTCTCCTTGTGTGTCCAACAGACACCATTAAAATATGTGCTCCTTTTACTACAGCCGACTGTAGTAAAATGCAAATGAGTTCTGTTACGGCTCCTCTCCGCCTCACACTAAAACAACCTTTTGGACAACTTTACTACAACGTCTCTGGCATCCTCCCCATGCGATGTACCGGCTGCTGTCCCTGTAATGAGAGTCCCGCCTCCTCTTGGACCACCCAGACTATATAGCCAGAGCCAAACAACCTTTGAAACTTCCAGAAAATGGTGACTATTTTGGTTCCCACTATGCTTTGGGTATATGACGGTATGTCCTAGCACTGTTTCAGCTGTTAAATAGGATTCACAAATGTGTGTGCTTGTGTGAGGAACCAGGTTTAAATCTGTGGATCTGTTATTCTTTGCCTAATTCTATAATAATTAGCATTATAGACATAAACTTTAGATACAGTGGTAATGTCTGTGAGGATAAATTGAGTTTCTTTGTACTAATGTCGTTCCTTTACCTGGTGGGATAAATACCAGGCTTTATATAAGGCCGCTGCAGCTCTCAGAAAACAACTGAGTGACGTTCAATGCTAATGAATGCAGGGCCCTTTTCAGTCACCGTGGAGGCTGTGTGGACTCTCGAGGTCTCAAGAAATCCTTTATCTGGTAATAATAATAATAATAATGAGACGCATGATTCTGGGAGAGAGAGACTGCTGGTGCTCATATTAGTGCAGTTACAAAAGAAGCAAAAGGCTTTCAAGATCTATATAACTTGAGAAACAGTGTTGGAAATAGAACCCAGACTTTCCTTTGCATGCCTGAACAATCAAGAACCCTAGAAATAGCTACGCTCCCCCCTAAACCACACACACGAACTGGGGACCATGATGGAAAACCCATCAAATTAGGAGCCTGAGAGAGCCAAAAAATACATCTGGGGAGGAAGACTGTGTGTAGTGTGTGTGTGTGTGTGTAGTGTGTGTGTGTGTGTGTGTGTGTGTGTGTGTGTGTGCGCGCGCTCGTAAATGAGTGAGAGATTGCTGTCAGACAGTTTCTTTCGGCAGTCGTTCACAGATGAAAAACAACATCACACAAGATTTCCATTCCTGATTCTCTTTTTTTTTTTCACAAATCGTCTTTCTGGTCTTTCCACATAATCTGTGCCTTCTCTTCTTCATTTAGATTTTTTTCCTTCTCTCCCCCTTTCTTGCCTTGACATATTGTATTTTTTTCCACATAAAAAAAAAAACCCCTAATAAAATGCCACTTTGCCCCTACATGTTCGTCTAATGTGGCCTCTCATGACTGGAAACTGTTGTAAATCACAAAACTCCACTCAGTCATCAGTCTTCACTTATTCTAGTAGCTTTTAAATGTGTCTAATCAAGACGTAATCAAGCGTTCTGAGTCGCTTCCCTGTCTGCTCCCACCTGTGCTCCCCCTAATACATTCTTATCTCGCAATTGAAGCTTTTCCACTTCATCGCTCTGCTCTCATTTCCTTCCTGCCGCTCATGTTTCTACTTGAGGAATTTTACTATTCGTCTGTTTCTGTCAAACAGTTCTAGGCTGCTGTTGTAATAATGGGACAGACTTAGAATATTTACTTATTTTAGTGTCAGTTTTAGAATAGCAAATATTTTGGAGAGATTCTTTTAAAAGATTTTGTTCCAGGCATTTCTTAAGACATGAACCTAAAAAGAAGAAAAATTAAACAAATCAGGCTGTTGCTGGTGTGTGGAGAAGTTTAGGCTCGTGAGACTTTTTAAATCTGAATTTTGACCTTCCTTTCAGGTTTTAATAACAACTTTAAAAGTGTTGAATGTTGGATCAGATCATTATAAAAATGTAAAATTATCAATGAATTGTGAGTTAAACTAAGTTAAACCTACTTCAATTGGGGCCTCCTTAGATTTATTTATCTATATATATATTTTTTTTTTTATTTATGTACAGATTGATATTTGGAGACCTGAATGTTGAAGCTATGTTTCTGTTTGTTTGTCCGTTTTGTTTTTTGTGCCGTCTGACATCTGTCTGTTTGCAGTTCGGCCTTCAGGCTGCCGTTTTTTTATTGTTGGGACAGATAAAGAGCCGGGGTTGCATATATTAGGTCAAAAAGGGTATTGTGGTAAAGCGGCTACAAAATCCAGGCAGCACTTGGCACAGATGTAAGCAGACACACAAAGAAACACGATCCTGGTTAGACAAAATGCTGGTTGTCTTAGAAAGCTGACAGTCTGACCCATCTATACACACACCCAAACACATGCACACACACACACACACACGGGCGGCTGAACACACATTCACACACTGGGACTTATAAAGGTGAATTACCCTCATTTACAAATGTATGGCTTTGTGACTGAACCATTAGCAAAAGTAGTGGGAGCACAGGGCTGATGAATAATTCAGTGCTTCCTTAAGGGTTAAAACAGGCAGAAAATATGCTTGTTAAGATTTCAAAGACCAGACAGAATACACTTAGAAAAGAGAAGGACAACTAAAAAGCAAAAAAAAAGCTTGCCAGAAGGTTCAGGAGTCTTCAGTACAAATGGCTTGTTTTCTCAGTCAGAGCTGAATTAGACATGTTAATACGTATACAGGTGACAGAGCAACTTTATTGATGCCGTGAATTATTTAAACTTGTACTCGTGAAAACAGCAGAAAATAAAGTTGTCGACTTTTTCAAACAATAAAACATTTCTTAGGATCTAAAAAGACTTCAAATACTCTCAGACGTCACGCGCAGCCATTTAACAGTCCAAAGCCCAAGTGGAACTCTAAACAAAGTTGTGATGCTGCTCAGTACTTTTCTCCAGGAATATGTGACGTCCCTCAGGGGCTCGATTTGCTCTGATTATACACTTCGCAAAAGAAGCAATGACACATTCATTCCGTGGTGCAGACCGGGAATCCACTTTGTTTTTACATGACTCGGTGGCCCAGAAGTTTGAGGGAAATCAATAAAAACAAATTTCTTCATTCTCCATTTGCCCTGTGACCCCAACCCCCAACTCCACCTTCTCATCGTCTTTGTTCTCATGGCATCACTCTGGTCATCAAATTTTCGATCCTCCTGGATCCACTCGAGCGTACATAAGTAAGTGCGGCAGGCTAGCAATCTGGGTCTTTGTGCAATAGACACAGACTCACACACGCACACACGCAGTTTCCAAAGACAACGCGAACTTTTTTGAGTTTCCTGCCAGATGTTTCCATCAGTTCAGCTTCTTTTTATTACATTCTCTTTCAAAATATACATTCACTATTTTCTTTCAGTGATTGAAAACACCCCTGTTTCCCTACTTTTTGTAATAATTGCACTTTTTTGTTGCTTTTCATCCTTTTTTTGGATGAAAAAAAGCTTCCTTTTTTTTTCTTGTGCACCCCTCCTCTCTAGCTTTTCTTCCTTTTCTCCCCTTTTTTACTCTTCTTCCCCAGCCCTCTGTCTGCAGGAAATTCAGCCCCCATAATGCTACGCCTCTAGACCATTCATGTTCTTCTCAGTGAGTTTAGAACATGTAAAGGAACCACAGCTTTTGCTGTTGTGGGAGAATTATTCTCAATCGTTTCCTAATAGACTGGATGTGCGAGCGTTTTTTTTGAGATCTCCATCCTTCCTTTTCCAATCTATTCACTGTCTCCCTTTTATTCCCAAATTCAGTCTCTCATTCTTTGGGTCTATCTAAATTTCTCACACTTTAGTCTGCATTGATGGAGACTCAATGTCTTTGCTCCCCTGCTTGAATTAACCAGCGTATTTCTATACCAGCCATCTGCAAAGTCCCTCGTTTCCAATTTTCTTTTTTTTTTCATCGTTTCGATTTTAAGATTGCTCTCTATCAGTTTTCTAAGGCCTACTACAACCTCACTGCCCGCCCCCCATTTTTAGGCTGTCAGATCGATGAAAACTACTGTTCTCCCCAACTCTAAAAAACAAATTGTATCTCCTGCTAGTCTTAGGCCATGAAGGACGTTCCCTCAAATATTAAAAATACAAGACAGACCTGAGGCAGAGGATTGACTGGGAAAAGAAGAGCTGAAGAGCTGTGTCGTTTACAGTTGCTACCAATTTTCTAGCTTTCATAAGGATTTTTTAAGATGTATTTTAAAATTTTCTTTTTTGTGCTTCCAACTTCAGTCCATCCCCCCTTTACTGCGTCACAGCCTCACTTCTTTAGCATTTCCTGTCCTTGTCCCCCCTCTATCAATTTGCACCTGCGCCTCGGTCCCTCTATACTCCCCGCCAGCCTCAGTCTGTTCATCCATCCTGCAGGTATTGATCTAGCTGTCCAGGGCGGAATGTTACTGCTCGGCCTAGATCAACTTAATGCACTTTTGCTGTTTAATTTGACTTTAATTTATGCTTGGGGCACCTGGTGTCCTTGTTCACTGGTCTTCAAAATGAACTCTTTGTGAAACCTACGTTGCGCTGGTACCACAGAAAAGCTCCCGCGAGAGGTTCATATCAAGTTTCACCAGCGGAACACTGAAATGAACAAACGGAGTCGAATGAAACCAAACCGCCACATGGTCATGATATGCTGCGGTGATTGGCAGCTGCTAATTGGTTTAATCCAACCCCTGGGGCCTTTTAGCTCCTTGACTTCCCTGGATACAGCTGTCGTATTGTCCAACCACTGACACCGTGACCCCTGGAAGTAGGCCAGGGGGAGCAGTGAAATGAAAGCGAAATGCATACGTGAAGATAAATGGATCTGTTATTTATATTGGTAACATCAATCAATTAAAATAAGGTATTGGGAAGTGTGAACTTTCAAATTTTCAGCTTGATGCGTCTGTAAAAGCTTCGGAACCAGTAAGAAGGGTTCTTTTTCTTCTTTTACTCCAATAATAATGAGAAATATAAGTACCCTTTAAAACAAACAAAAAAAACTAGACCTGGTAAACGAAAAGTGCACAGTCAGACAGCTTGAATGGAGTCTGTGTGGTGGTGTGTATTCAGAGAAGGGGGTTCTGTCTCAAAGGTCAACTCGTCTTTCACTGCAGTATATATATGAGTCAACAACCATGTGTCCAGTCAAAGTGTCCTTGAGCAAGACAGTGAGCCGGTAAGGTTGAAAAGAGCAGAGAGGAGGGAAGCAGCCTGTCGCCAAAGAGACGAAAGAGGCAGTCTAAGCAGACGCAGATTAGCTGTGCTCTATTGAGGAGGCAAGGGGCAGAACATGGGGTCTTAGTGGATGCCACTAAGCTTTTAAAGACCAACCCCCCTCCCTCCCTCCCTCCATCCTATTTATCCTAACCCTGACACACAGCGTTTACATAGATATTATCCCATGGAAACCTCGGTGGCTGGACATTAATGCTTAAAGTCGGGTCATGATCTGGTCAAAGAAGACAGTAATAGGTTTACAACATATTTATTACAAATGATAATTGCAATCGTGAGATTGATTTGATAGCACTTAGTGTATTATGAAATGCTTTATTTCAGTGTTAGTAAAGGCCCCAGGATTGTTCATAACTTCATTTATATTGAATAGTTCTCTCATGTCAACATTAGACATCCTAACCGGGAGCAGACATAAAATTAAGAACTAGGTTATCGGGGAAATATCATTTGTCTTTTAGATTGTGTGGTAAAACAAACGCTGTAATCCATTCTGTAGTGTGGACTGGACTTTGGATCGATACGGCCTTTCATTCTGTCACTAATAAACCAAACGCAACACTTCATGAAATAAATGCTTGAAGGGCTGGGTATTGATTGCTGTGTGACATTAGTACTTGCTGAGTTTGACCTGACAGTATAGACCACATGCTTTTAACCAGTGGCGGCGGCATGGCGCCCCGACATAGCCTGGCTCCTTTCAAAAAAACTGTTGTCAGTTTGCAGGGAGGGGCATGGAGGTAAAAGGGAGGAATTGATCAGCGACGTTGTGGACCATTACCCGCATCATACATGTGTAATAGCCCTAATTACCCCTCTGAATCCACCTCTCTCACCCATCACCCACACATAACAGACAAACTCTTCGCTCAATGACAAACTGGGGACATAAGGGCATTGTGCCAAAGCATGCTGCCCTGCAAAATGATCCAGCCTGCCCCCCCTAAATTGTTAATCTCTTCCTTGTGCTGTGCCTCCCTCCTCTCCTGCTTCAGGCCAGTGCCTAGGGGTGCTGGAGCCTTCATAATAGCGCCCCCCCTTGCCTATCTCCACATGGTTGTTGGGAATAAATCCCCTCCTCTCTTTCTTCAGGTTGACACAGAGAGTCCGTTGTTGTGCTGTGCAGATACCTCAGTAGGCTGCAAAATCAACCTGCAGAAGTGGCCTCTTTTACCGTAGCACCGAAAAACTATGTATTTACTTTTCTTTTTTTAAAGCAGTTTTTAAGATTGCAATCACACCTTATTTAACTGACATCACAATACCTGTTTTACAGGAAAAATGTAGAAAAAGATGGTCATTATCCAGAGTATCGCAGCTCTTGGGTCCTGTCGAGGTCGGGCAAAACTTCCTGCACCTGCAGTTTAGATGCTTATCAAGAAAAATGGTGCCAAACCCCTGCAAATAAGAGTCATATTTCTAAACCTGCAGCAGCGGCAACAGCACACGGCCCCTCCTTATCCACTCAGTTAAGGTTATTTAGAATAAACTTTCCGTGTCTTTTGTCTGAATGGTAAGGGGCAGTTTCTGCACTGAAACAACATAAACAGACTTTTTTTCTTTTCATCTCAAGTGCAAAATCCATTGAACCAAGATTTTTAGCACATTAAAAGCTTTTAGAGTTTAGACAAACCTGATTTACTGAGACAGGTGATTTGCTTGAACTTCTTTTCTGTTGAAACGAGATGAAACTCCACCTGACTTTTGAACACACACGCACACACACGCAAACACACAGGTTTAAACAAGTGGCACATGTTAAATCTGCCACACACAGACATGCAGGAAAACATGTGAGCAGAACCTTTTCACGTCCTGCTGTAAGGCACGTTCATTCTGACCTTTTGTGGTCAGCTTGAACTCTTTTATTCTGAAAACACCCCACATGATCGGCAGTGCACACACACTCTGCGACCTTGCCTGCCCAAATCCTGCTGCAGGACTGCAAACAGAGTTGGTGACTCTTGTTTTCATGCCACCACAATAAAAATAAACATGGCTGTGACGAATTCCATGTCACGTCACATAAACACTGAAAACACACACAATGTATGAAAATGGCTCAAAGCAACCGCTGCCTTAACTGGGTTAAAAATAACAGGCTGGCTTTGCGGGGCATATCAAAAACACTCAATGCAAATATCAACATCTTTTCTGTGCTAGTTAAAAATAGAAAACAATGACTTGTGTGCTACTTAACTCATGCAGGAATGAAGCCTGATTAGAATAAATCTTCAGATATGTTGAATTGACTCATCACTTGTGAAAATGTAGTTATAATCCCCACCTCATGCATGAATTTAAGGCAGTATAGAAGTCAAGATAATCCACCTTGTATCAGACCGCCCACATTTTCCTTTTAAATTGAGCTTTTTATAGTGAAATAACAATGAGCAGGAGCAGAAGTGACGGGTTATGTGCCGCATCTACACCCAATGAAAAGGTCAGTGCAGTCATGGCTTCAAATGTATTTGAGATAAAGAGGACAAGAAATTGAGCCAATGGAGGGGAAGAGATGCAGATAGAAGATTAAAAGGGAAACATACAAGACAAGAAACCTTGGAGGGATGACAAGGAAGAAAAAGGGAGAAGAAAGCAAAGGTGCTGAAGGGAGGCCGAGTCACAGGTGGGGGATTTATCGGTGGAACAGCTATAAAAAAGCCTGGGATCCAAGGGTCCGCATGAGTAAAATGAAAAAAATACAGTTGGGCAAAGATGCAGGAGTTGCATTCGATCACAAGAAAAAAAAGACAAAAGTTCCAGATTGTCTGTTCAGAGGAGCCACAAAAGGACTGTGGTAAAGTGAGCAAACTCAGATTGACAGAGAGATGGAGAGAAGCAAAGCAGATGAGCCTATTATGGTAAAGAGGTCAACCTTGTACTAATGCTTCGCCTCGTAGAAAAGAAAACAGGCTTTTTGTATGTGAGCGCCTATGTGTGTGTTTGCATTTGACAGAGCTGTCATGTCGGAGTGTGTTGAGTGACTTCACTCTTTGACCAAAGCAGCTTCTTCCAGTTTCAAGGCCTCCTCGAAGACTGTGGACCACGTGAAAGTACGTGGCTTCCTGGGCTTTTCATGAAAATTTTTCAAGTAAAAGTCAATTCAGCATGTGACAACGCAGTGGCCCAACTCATATTTGAAATGATTTTGAGCATTCTGTTCATCTGTAACAGTTGGGATAAAGCAGAGGATTGAAGAGGTTGAGCTGTAATGAAGAGGACAGGCAGGGAAAGTGGGAGGAGGGGGAGACGATATGGGAGTGAGGAGGAGGCTGGAGAGGATGAGAACTGCGAGATAAGTCGCAGTTTGATCACAGCATGAGTGTGACATCAAGAGCAAGTCTGGCCAGCACGCTGACTGGTTAATGTTGGGAGTGCAGTTTGAAACATTTAAATACGTAAAGAAGTGAAATAAGTGATGCTGATATG
>CAAE01014597.1:1015928-1030307 GCA_000180735.1 Tetraodon nigroviridis
GTGTTTTAAATGGCTTGGCAGCAAAAAGTCCTCCTGTTTTCTCTACAGTGTCTCCAGAAATTATCCCCTATGTGCTGTTGCAATTGTCTCTACAAGTACACACACACACACACACACACACACACACACACACACACACACACACAAAATGATACAAGCCTTCCTGCCAGAGAGGAAGGTGGACATGGAGAAGTTCTTCTGTTTGTTATGACTCCAAATGTGCCTTATAATTAGCATAAATTCAAAGTCTTTAAGCATGAAAAGGGCACATGTGCACGTTTTGAAGCTAAAATATTTGCTCAAAACCTTAAAAACTGAAACTATACCAAACTCTCTGGCTTTGTGTGCACCCTAATCATGTGTCCCAGTGCTGGTACAGAGGGACTGCAAGCATCAGAGAGTTTTGCCTTTGCCATTGCCTTTAGATAAACCAAAGCAGCGTGGTTTGGCAAAGCAGTCATTTACATAGATGACAAATTTAAAGTCTCTGCAGACAAGTTGGAGGCACAAAAACCCTGGAACGCACTTACTAGCAAAATCAGATATCTGGCTTATAGCGGCACTGGTCCCCTAAAAATAAATCCACTCCTCCTTAAAAATTAAACAAGGGCTAGGCACACAGTATTTTTGGTCATTTTCTCCAGCTTTTACTTTTTAGCCCTTTAAAAGTTGGAGGCATGACAAATAAACACAGGCAGAGCCGAGACCGGATTGGTTTTCCGAACAGGTGAGTCTCACTTTACTGTGAGTGCTCAGTTTTCTCTCCCGCCATCTGAAGATTTGTCAGTTTTTGGAAGTTTTTTTTTTTTTCCAGATGTTTCCCAGGATAGACTGAGGTGAGAAAGAGGCAGAACAAAGGAAAAATAATTAGTCTAACAGTGAGATTTTTTAAATAATCATTACAACAGATAATTAAATAATTGATCAAATGGCAATAAATTATTGAAACACAATAAACAAATTCTTGATATTACAGAGATTTTCGCTGGTCACTCCTCGGTTTGTTTCTTTTCTCAAGCTCATCTTTGCCGTTTCCCCTAATCTTAACCACCCCCACCCGAGACAGACGTAGAGTTCGGGAAACAGCCGCTAAATTTCAATATTGAGTATAATCCTTTCCATCAGTGCCAGGACGTCGCTGCTGTCGGTGAATAAATGCATTAGAGCAAATTAGAGGTGAAAGATGAACGTGTGTATGGAGTATGTGGTGCACAAAAGGCGAGGAGAGGGTGAGACACATGAGGAGAAAGCTTTTTGCAACCTGTCGTCAGAGACATCAGTTTTTCAGCTCAGACAGATGTGACTCATTAGTTTCATGTGTTTGTTTGTGCAGGCCCAACAAAACCCCAACATGCTCCCCCCCCCCACGGGACCCACTTCAATTAGCCACCAGCGGGGTTTTTCAGTCTATTTTAATCTTCCTCTGAAATGTTTTTTCTTGCCATTGAAATCTTTCACCTCCCCCCCCACGTTTGTGTACCAGTGCCATCAGGTCTTTTCTGCTTGTGTGTCTCTGACAGGCTCAAAGAAATCCTTTATCATTACTAATGGATTCCAAAGCACACAATAAAGAGAGGAGAAAAAAGACATTAATAAAATAACAGTAAATCTTTTTTATTATTATTTTTTTATTTAATGTCTGCATTAAAAAAAAGGGAGCGCTTCTACTGAGGCAAATTATTATCGGCTATCAGAACAGGGAGTGATGCTTCTCTTCTGAGGGTTAAAGAGATGAAGATGACAGAGTAAAACAAGGCTCCAGTCAAAACCTCGTGTTTAGGGATACAGAAGTCAAAAGTCAAACGAGGGAGGGTTGAAGATCTTTGCTAGTCTCCAACACTTTCTGAATTTTGGTGTCTACCAGCGTCTAAGATTATCAAAACAAGTGTGGAGCGCTGCCTTCTGCATTGGCCACGGAATCACCGTGGTCTTGAAACCTAATTTGTACCAACATTTTCTCAAGCACCACCAAGAAAGGGCAGAATAAAGAGATGCTACCAGCCTTCAGCGGCTTTAGGGTTTAGGCTAAAATGATTCCATGCTTTCCATGTTTTTCCATGCGTGCTGCTTTCCTTCTTCTCTGGGCGGCTGCCTGCTATTTGAATGTAGCATTTTGCAAAGACGGTTAAGAGATCAAACTGCCAATCTGCAGCCTGTGAGCTGCTTTTACAAAATTGCAATGCAAAATTGCCCAGGGTCAAGTGAAGCGTTGTTGGGTTTCTTACACTCTTGGCAGCCTCGGTCTGTCCCCCCCCTCTAAACACCTCCTACCGTTTATCCTTCTGTCACTTTCCTGACTTTTGTCAAGGTTCACTCCTTGTTGTTTCCTCCGCGTGTTTGTCTTCGCTCGCTGTTTGGGCTCTGCTTATAGTACACTCTGACACACGCTTGACCTGTAATGGGCCGTATGTATGATTCATGAGCCGTTTGTGTCTTGAAAAGCATGCGGGCTGAAAACAGCTTTCTCCTCTTCCTCTTCCTCCTCACTTGCAGGGAGATATAAATAATGGCATTAGAGGGAAAGGAGAGCGGTGGCATGAGCACCGCTGACTTCCACAAGGGTGAGAACTAAAAGAGCCAAGTTTTACCACTCTGTGTGCTTATTAACATCACGCCAGCCCTGATTTTACCCAGTCCATTCCAAAGACTATAATTTAGTTCATTCAGGCTTTTTTTCATTTGGCTGTGACTGTGGGTTCAGAAAAGATCACCTTATTGATTTTCTCTGTGCTTTTGTTACTTTTGCTAAGCTTCACTTCCCAGTCAGGTGCCTACTATTTCTTGCTAAGTTGTATTGGTGATTATTTTTGGCTGTGTGTTGCAGCCAACAGCGTGCGGTTTGGACACCCAGGTCGTTTCATGCAGCTTACTAGAGTCGACCTACAATTACCTGTCTTTACAGCTTCCAAGTTCAGCCTTTTTTTGTAGCCCAGACAGGAGCAAGCTCCAACGATGCTGCCAATACTGATGTAATAAATGTCTGAAAAGGTGAGAGAAATACTAACTGAGATATTTAAAGAATATTATCCCTTAAAGAGACTAAAATTGAATAAATGTAGCAGCACATGAAGTATAGACACAGTGGTGGACTGTGCAGTCATCAGCAGAGGTTTTTTTTAATGGTGACTAATGCAGATAAGATGCATATACTCTAAGTGCAGCTACGTGCAAGATATGAGACACTTCACAGCTTGAAGGCCTGCGTGGGCATTGAGGGGATCAGTGAATTGACTACTCTACTCTAAACTGTCCGTCTAGGATGTACCCTGTGGATCTGTTGAAGTAGATGCAGACTCACTGTGACTGAGACAGACAGACTGACAGACAAACACCGCCTGCGTGCAGCCGCATGCACTTGGTCTCTCAGTAATATTCTAGCATATCTGTATCTGGACCCTGAGTGTGAGCCAAAGAGTAAATAACACAGAGGATTTAAATTCACTTTGCTTTCAGTGTAGCCGAGTCAGATTAAAGTGCACTGTTGAATAAGTCTCAGAGTGATTTCCTGGAGGGAACTGCACAGCGGGACAGTGAATGAGAGGTAAAGTTTGGAGTTGTTTACACCTCAATTGTGAAAAATGGGTTACCTAATGGGATGGAATTACAATTTACTGGCTTCCATCAGATGTGTAGGGCTTTTTTCCCCTTTATTCCTATCAATCTTTCCAAGTTAGTTCCATTTTTTAGGCTTTTTTCCAGACTATCCATGTAATTTAATAAGACGGCTGGAATTTTGTTACAAGAATTACAGCACAGGAGGAAAATGCTGACCTCCAGGCCTTCTAGCATCTCAGAAGCAGAGCATCATATCCACCTCAGGTGGTGGTGTTCCTGGGAGAACGTCAGCCTAATAGAGGGCGATCAATCCAGCTGCTTGGGTTCACTGTGCACACATGCACACAAAATTGCATTCGATATATCGCCTATTCAGACACAAATTATTAATGCAGGGTCACATTTGTAGGCGAGCAGAATTCAGCAGAGGCATCAGAAACAGTTGAAAAAGATGCAGGTGTGGAAAGATGTGCAGGCAGGAGAGCTGGATGAGCAGAAGCCACACAGGCTGCACAGGCTGCCGTTCTCAGCTTGGGGAGGCCGGATTGGATCCGTCTTCATCGGAGCAGCATCTGCTCTCGTCCCTGTCTGTCTCTACAATGTATGAGTGGGAGGTAATTGAGGCGTGCGGCACCATCAAAGTGACATTAACACATGATGGGGATTAAATGAAGTCCAATACTGCAGCACCAATATTATCATTCTTTTTTTTCTCTCTGCTGGTCTAACGTTATTAGTTTGTCTTTCGATTTGTCTGCTGGCAGATAAATGCAGGATGGTTTTCATCGCAGGCCACTTGCAAGATAACTTGCGCTATCACAGATGCTGTCAACACCTTTTAAAGTTTATTTTTATTGCTCTGCCACTGTGTGAGAGTGCTGATACTCATAAAATGCTTTTAGTCTGCTGCTAATGCTTTTAATCGTGCTTGTCTCAGGCTATTACGCTTGGTTTGTGTCTCCATTTTTAACTCCTGTGCCAAGAAATTTAAATCATACACTTTATAATAATAGTTATATCTATGTTCAAAATGATTTGTGTATTTTATATATTTTTGTTTGTAAAGACAATTATTTATTATTACATTAATAACCACATTTCAATATATAGTGCTTGAAATGGTCAGGTCTTGTAACAACCTTTCTTGGCTTTTAAAATCCTTTCTATTCACTTTCATCACAATTATTTGCAAAATGATATTTTGCCAGATTTAGGGATTAGCTAAAGTTTCGGATTTGCTAGAACTACATTTAGTTGATTACAAACACAGGCTTCCTGTTGCAGACTCACATGCTTGACAACATTTTCACAGTAAAATATACACTCAGTCTGGAGCCTTGTCTCACGCTCATTAATATATTTTTTATAATCCCTCTGTTGTTTATCTATCCCTCTTTTTGCCTTCCACTTGTGCACGAACAGATGCTTTCACTTTCCAAGGAAAACATTATCCTCTGGAAATGGACTTCCTGTGTGTGTGTGTTTGTGTGTGCGTGTTTTCTTAAAAAGGAGGTCCAAGAAGAGAAAGGTTCATTGTGTAGAATGTCTTAAAAATGAAAAGAAAGAACACACAAAAATACACGCACACACGCACACACACACACACACACACACACACACACACACACACACCCCTACACACTCCACTACTGTAATGCACCAAAGAGCTCCCATGTGTCAACGGGGAAAATCAGTGGCTTCATCGTGGTATTGGTGCTTTATAAAAAATGTATGAAAGGATATGATACAAAGAAACTCATTTCTACTCAGTTGTGAATTAGTAATTTGTCTTTACAAATTTAAAATGTTTATCTCTTTTTTACCTATCTAAAAAAAAAATCTTTTGAGCCTCTTATTGTCTCCTTCATCTTGTATTTTATTTTTCTTGTTCTTCTATTTGTCTTTTTTGTCCTTTTTTTTCAAATTTTCCCAGTTTTGGGCCCATTTCTCATCATGTTTGCCCTTCCAGCCTAGCTTACTTTCTCCAGTCGAGATAGCCATGACTCAGTAAACACTGGTCTAATCATTGTGCCCTTCCAGAAGTCCGATTGCCAGCTAGCTTCTGGTTTGAAATATCATCAATATTTAATTAAGTGATTATCTTTTTCCAACACAACACAGATAGGGAAAGGAAAGAGGCTTAAAAGTTGGCTCCAATTCACAGCTAATCCTCTTGTTAAAATGGCTGCCCCCCCACTGGTGTTACTGTCCACTTGACCAGAAATATGTCTTACACATAAAACAGAACAGAAAAGAACCAGAATGTTTTAGATAGCGAGAAAACTTCTGCACCCCTGGAGCTCTACATTTATTCAGGTGTTTACATTTAAAGTTAAAACTAAAGAAAAAAGATGAACTGTTTAAAGTATGAGTTGTCACAAAGGGAATGAAACATTTTGGATTTAATTCATTTAAACCTATCATTAAACTAAATGTAAAACACAAAAAAGCCTTTACCTATATTCGTACATTATAAGGATCCAGGTTCTGTAATGGATCAGATCTCTAATGGTTGTAATGCAAGGTACCTAAAGAGGATCTTTGTTTTTTAACTTATTGATGGTATAATCCCATGATAAGACATTTTACTCACGTGTTCTGTTACACGTTGACATTTTATCTCCGTTATTTTGGCCATTATGTTCTCATGTTTGGCTATCAGAAGGACGCAGTGATTTTAAATAGCCGGACTCTTTTGAAGGCTTGCAGCACAAACCACTAATCAAAAGGCTTTTCCAGCCCTGAACTGCAGCCATGCTGGGAAACAGGACACCATGTGTTCAGTCTCTTCTTAAATAAGGGCACGGTGTTAGCTGTAAGCCAATACTCTTCCACTAAATCCGATATACAAATGAGAGATACAAGTTTTTTCTCATCTTCTTGATTTTTTTCAAGTACTGGTGGCATTAATACAGTGAAAGTTCATTTCGAACTTTACTTTTTTTCCTGGTTGCCTGTCCACACTTTTAACCAAAAGTAGAAAAATAATGTGAGCAATATATATATATTTATATATATTTATAAAAAAATGCAGCAATCAGACTAGAACTGATTTATGTGTTTAAAAAAATTACAGTCGCATAATTATGTGAGATAGTATTACATGGAGCTCTAGCAATTATTTGTAATCATTGCAGACATTGCTGATCTCAGTGCAGTGTGATTCAACCATATCTGTAATTTAAATAGAAATATGGAGACAGAAGGATTCTATGTTTGCATATGTACATGTGAGCCCCATCATTCGGCCTTCCCTGTAGATGGAAATACTCTGGTGTAATGAAGCAGAAACTTTATTAAGGCTGTACAAGGTGGAGATTTGATGCTTTTCCTTTGCTGTGCCTCCTCCCCCTGTCTCTGTCTCCATCTCTCAGACCATTTAATTTAAACCCCCTGATGAATTTAGCAATAAAGGGGAGGAATATTTTAATGAATATTGAAGCATATATGAACTGTCACAGTGGGACATCCACTTTCACTCTTTTATCCACTTTCTGGCCTTTTCTTCGGGGTCAGTCCAGCCCCTCCTGAGGCGCGGTTGTTCTACAACACAATAATCCTCACACTGACAGGCCGCTGGAGAGGAAAGAGAGAGGTCATTAGTGGCTTTTCTAGACATGTCTCAATTTTCCCAGTTAATTTAGTCATAAGTCTCATCACATATGGCTTTAAAAACAAATCACATTTTTATCTGCTTTTTTAAACTTATTCACTGCATTTTATGGTTTAACACATCTCACTATAAAGAAAAGCCCTCTGTGTCAAAGTTCTGTTCCACCTTGTTAAAATTTGTGTTCAAACTGGAGCCACAGCAGGACCACTCGTCTGACACCTCTTGCCAAGACGACCAATAAAAGAAGTTCGTGGAGGTGAAGAAGGAGAAACTGATACACGTGGGAGGGAGCTGGTCAGGACGGCACCATCTTCAAGCTCAGCAGACCGTTGATGTGTCTCTGTCCAGCTGAGAGCAAAGAGAAAGTTGCAGCGGGGAGATTCTGCAGAGTCACATGAGCAGATGAAGGCAAAATAATTTGTGTGTGCATGTGTGTGCGTGTGTGTGTACGTGTGTGTGTGTTAGGGGACAGAACAAAGAAAGATGGGTTTAGAACTTATAACCGTGAAAATTGCTCCAGCGCTGTTCAGGTCGCTCCTGTGGTGTAGAAGTTTGAGTGTGTGAACGAGAGAGGCGTGAAACTTCATACCTGCATGTGCAGTGACCATTGAGGTTAAACCAGTACTGGAGTGGACTACACAGACAATTTTCCAGTCACCAAGTGTTGGAAATGATGCTTCCAACCTGTGAAGCAGCAGGCTCTTAAAGGAGGGTGAAAAACAGGTTTTTGAAGTGGAAATCCAGGATGGTCAATAGTCTTTGTGCAGGTTTTCTCTATGGAGACATGAAGGAACTCTGCTACGCGTGTTATCCAGACCATCTTACTGCTCCCTGAGACACAGCTCCATCTCTCTCAAGGGCTTAATTTAAAGCTGAATATAGAAGTTCTCATACCAGAGCTAGTGAGCGTGTTTGTAAATGTGAAAAATGTTGTGCTGCCGAGAATATTATTTGTTTGAACAATTGATAAAAAAGGCAAAAAATGGCATATGTGAATCATAGAATTTCTTTTTCCTGTTCCAATGCAACCCATGCTCTCCCTTTTTTTCCCCCTTCCTTTTCATTCTACTTTTCTGCTTCTTCTCTTTTTCACATTCACTAGTGCTCCGAACAAGCATTCATCTCATCACATCAAAAAGACCCTATCCATTTTTTTAAAATGTATTTCTATGTCATGTTCGCACCATCTATAAAACCGTGAGTGCGCTGCAATTAAATATATACCGTAAAACTCTCCATTATTAAAAGATGTGATTACCCATCCTGAATAGGGCCGCGGCTTTTGACCACCTTTAGACAGAAATGTTGGAAGAAAGATAAAATTTCATAGAAAAAAAAAGTAAGCAAAAAATAAACAGTTACTGTTTTTTTTCCCCTCTGTACCAGCATTTGTTGTAGGTTAAAACTCATCATTTGCATTTGGAGCATAGTTTTTCCTCATGTAATCTAGTATTGCTAGACTTCTCTATTCTTTTATTCTTACTTCCATCTACAGTCTAATAGTCTGAGATAATAATCTTATGTATTCATTAATGTCACCATTAAATCATTCTGTTCTCTAACAATGATTTAAATGGGTTTAATAGTTCATTTTAAATTAAAAACACAACCATTCTTCATTTTTCTAAAATGCTACCATGACATCATCAGAGAGAGTAGAGGTTCTTCAGCTCTTCTTACCCTTCCAATCCCTCACACTTTTATATTACCTATTTATTGCTGACTGACCTTACCTTATTGCCCATATAAAATCAAGCAAAGACTCTTTAACTTGTCCAGGCTACAGTTGACCCTGCTTTATTGGCTCTTTAGTGATTGTATTTTGAAGCTGTTAAACCAGCCACTGTATAGCCTTCCTCAGCTGTTTCCTCTCTCAGGCTGGTAAAAATAGCACAGTCTGGTTCCTCACCAACGCTGTTTAGCTTGACTCAAACAAACAGAATCCTGCTGTCAACAGTGGTTTGTATGGGCACGTGGGAAAAGATCAGCTATGCATGGGTACCTGCCAAAAGGACCAGAAAGCACCTCTTCATCAAGGTCATGGGCTGCCAACCCTAATCTTCCTCCGCAAAAAAGACATAAAACCAACGTTGAGCTGAATATACTTGTCGGAATTAACAATCATAGCTACTTAGTTTCTTCTTTGACCAGTGAAGAAAAGTCCAGTTTAAAATGGAAGACATTAGCAGACACCCACCATCACTCATAGTTTATTGAGCTCCATGATTTTGTCTCATTTTCTCCTGGTGCTTCTAGCATCATGTTGTAGTATGATATCAGCAAACGGTGGCTGGATTTCATTCTTCTTATTTGAAGAATAAAAAGAACTTTGTTGTGGATCCAGGAAGACTGCTAAACCTTACACACCAGTGCTGATAAATACTGGAAGAGGATTGTTCTAGTATACATTTGGGGAATGCTTTGTTGCTGTGAAGTGAAAGTGCTAACCAGTGTGCTAACACATGACTCCTAAATTATGCAAGGCCTTGACCCTGCTTGGTAAAGAATTGTCTTATTTTTAAATCTTCTGTAAGAAAGAAAATGACAAGGAATAATGAATTAACCACTGGCTTGTTCAGTGCTGCTGCAGATGTTCTCGACACAGTTATAAACAGCCAGATGAGCTGGAAAAATGTCTGTCAGGGACACTTTTGGTTCCTCTTGTAGTTCAGAGAAGAGATGTCTGCAAAATTCTGCTTTTACTGTCAACGCAGAGATGTGCTCCACACAGATACAGTGACACCACCCACTGTGACCTTTCATTCATTGTGAAATGGACAGGCAGGTTCAGACTTTCACATTTTCTTTTTTCTTTAAGGATTCTTTCCAGTTTGGTATAATGCTTTATGAAGTCAATGGATCTAAACTATGAGGCCGATAAAATTTTTCAAGTTTTTTGAGTTTTTCAAGGCCGAAGTTTGTGACAGTACCGTAATAAAAACAAGAAAAGCGTTTATTTAGAACACATTAATGACTTCTCTTTTTTCCATTTGTTTAGATGGATTCAGATAGTTATGAGAATGTCCAGAGGTTAACAAACAACCCACTCCAATCTTGCTGTGACCTACATGTGCACTTTTGTTAATGGGATAAATTTAAGTTAGACTAGGGTTAAGCTTATCCAGTTAATCAATAGTTCTCTATGAGGCCTCCATGAAAACAATCATGTAGGTCACTTTCACCAGCAGGACCCAGAGTTACTGCATCACTGTTCATTTAGGGAAAAGGAAAATACATGTAGACAAGAAGTTGCTGATATCATTACCAATGTAGACACACACAGACAAAAACAAATCTTTTATTTATGTCTGTTGTACTGTAGATAGATCTCATGGTAACAGATCATTAACCAGCAAACAACCAATCACACAGTTGTTGTAGACTGTGTGTGATTCAGTGAGGTTTAAAGGTGCAGGACAGCCCGCCTGACTTGTCTTTAAGATGATTTGAAATGATATACAGCATACTGAGGGCTCATCTTGATGGACTGAGCTCTACTAAAATGGAGAAAATAAATGAAGACAGAGTGAAGAAGAACCAAACTGACAAAAGAAAAAAAAGTAACAGCCATAATGAGTCTATTTTAAAATAAAAGCCCAGCTAAATCTCCTGAAACCCCCCCTGTGTTTTAGAGACCTGCTAACTCTCAAACCGCTGTTTTTGCTGCCGTGATAGACTTTGGAAAATGAACCCTCATTTTCCACTCAGCAGTCATCCATTATGCCCCAATCGAAACCACTGAGCATTGTCTGCCGGGAGGATGCAGGAGAAAAGGAAGAGGAAAAGCAGGGGAGAATCTTTAAACACGCCAGACAAAGATAATGTACAAGGAGGGCAACCAGTGAGTGAGAACAAACATGTTAATAGAACAGTCTGCAAGTCAACTGCGCTTTTGAATTGAGTCATTGACAAGAAATAATCACATTCTAGACACTTGAAGTTTGAAAAACTTCTGATTCTGCAGTATTAATTCTTTGCACCTGACCTGCTCCCTACCAAAGGAAATGCCAGTACAAAAAAAAAAAAAAGCTTTTAAAAGATGGGCCTGACCTCCATTCCTTACTGAGGTATTCTGTTTGTGTGAATAGTGAATATTGACATTTAGATCTGACTGGGGACGCCTGTGTTGCTGAATCTATGCATGCGCTGGAGCTCCTGTGTGTTTGGTGACTCACACCAGCAAACACATACTGAGCTTTGTAACATAAATGTGCTTCAATAACGCAACCTTGTTTTGATCAAGAGCAGGCATCCTCATCATAAACATGTCTACAGAGAAACATGATAAATTCTATATGATTCGAAAACAAACAGAATATGAATCTACATCCAAGAGTGTTTTCTGTCTTTCCTTCAGGTTTGTGTTTAGGGATCTGCTCAGAATTTCAATTATGTCTCTGCAGACAGAGAGTCACTCGTTTTATTTATTTATTTATTTTATCAAATTCTCCCAGCTATCTTTTTTTCTAGCCACCAAATATTTTTGAAATATTCACTGGCGTATGCACAAATACTGACGTAAACAATGAAATTACCTCTCCAACATTTGGAGGTTAGCATAAGCTCTGTCTTTGTACTGGGTTTTTACTTATATTTTCCTAATCCCAAAATATGCAGACTTTTTTTTCCCCCTTTTTTGCACGTGCATGTTGTTCTGTCGGAGTTTGCTCATAAGTACGGCGCTGCTTTCTTCAAGTCACATATCGACGAAGTAGACTAGAACACGAACAGCGAGTTGTCGATTGCTTGTTGAAAATAAAACTAAATTCACACTTTTCTTTAAGAGCATTAAACAACGTTCTGGAAAGTTCCATGTGTTTCAGGACTGCTCCCTTGGGTGAGTAGAAGTCCTGTCTTGGAGACTGTCACACCTCATAAATAATGGGAAAATTCATCAGCCATTATGTTAAATGCTGTCCTGGTGTGTCCATAAATAAATAACTAAGTGTGTTTAGGGTTCTTTTTCCCTAGTAAGGTTTTCAAAGGAGGGTTAGGATGGAGTCATTGTTTGTTTTTTATCTTCTGGTTTAAGGCTCACAGAAAAGCAGCATGATGGCAGCAGCAGCAGCAGTAATGGAGGATAAGTACAGGTGCAGGCCGGATGGCTACATTGCTGGCTTTATGTGTAAAATCTCATTTAAAGTTGAATTTTTCTGAAAGTAGCAGCAGCCACTAGGAGACTTTTCCCAGAATGCGGGTTGAGCCACAGAATGGCTCCATCAAGTTTAATGGGACTGTGTCGTTTCTTTTATGGCACAGTCACACACACTGCAGGCTCCTTTTATGCTCATTTTGCTGAGATGAAAACAAAGGCCATATTTTCAAAGCCAGAAAGCTGCTTAGAAAGAAAACTGTTATTGCAGCAAATTTTCCAAAAAGGTCAAATATCATCATCCCTGGTACAAAGTAAAACGAGTATAAACTTGCCTCCAAATGCGTTTCAGTCTGAGTGCTTGAGTAAATATGATGTTTGCTTGTTTGTTGTCCATGACTTTTACACTTTCCTGGGATTTGTGCATGGAGAACATGCTTTATTCTGCTCCAAACAGAATATTCAGTTGGATCAGTGTGTCTGGAAACAACCAATATTTTTACTCCAGCACTTTTTAAACTCTGCTGGTGGTTTATTAAATAGACACTTACACACACTATGACCAAAATAAGCTGTTACCATAGCACCGATTACTGTCCCAATAAAATGTTAAATGCACTTAGCACAGCTGTTAAGGTGCCAGCTTCACTTGTGATTGGACTCTGCATCTGGTTGCACATCATTGCATTATGTTTTTTTGGTCTAATCTGGAAATTCATGCTTGAGTGAACCCAAAGGCAAAGACACTGTTGCCGACTTTATTGAGAAAAGGAGGTAGTTAGTCAAAAGAAGGAGCCGGATGGAGGATGGAGAAGATGGTAAAATGGTATACACATGACATCAGGGGAATACTATGTTTATTTTAAATTATCCTTGACAAACTTATTTATTCTATAGTTTAGTCCTTTATTTCGCAACATTACATAATAACAAATACAGATGTCACCCTTTAGTGTTTAAAAAATACGTTGTCTTTTAAGAAAAAGAGGTTTGTAAGGGGATTGGTGGTGTGGTTGGCTGTTGTATCCCTTCGACATGAAAACATCTTAATGTCATCAGGGCAGCGTAAAATAAACAGTCTTCAGAAATTCTGGCAAACAAAGAACACAGAAACCAGCAGATAGTTTATTTCCCTTTAAACCCGCAGTGGAGAACCTACAGACCTGCTCTGACACGGTGCAGTCAGAGGTTAAAGCCTGTGTAACACATTAAAGCAACTCTTTTAGTTTCTTTATAAGTAGGGAAAAACATATTTTTTATCATTTTTCACAAACTTGAGAGGCTGAGTCGGAACTGTATCGATTTTATTCATATAACATATTATATAGATTTGTCCTACGATTTGTTTTAAGACCCTACAAATCTGGGAGAGCAGAAAGACAAATGGGGGGAAGACAGGGACAAGGACCATTGTCAAATCAGATCTGATGATGTTAGCAAGCTGATAGCGTTCCTGTTGAGGTAAATGTTGAACGTAGGCCGTTGTCATCAGCAGTCGCAGCCAGCCAGGCCTTGACCCACTGAAACCACGGTTATATCCACCTCATCACATGCACACTTGGAGAGGTTGGGAACCTTGAGTGTGACCTGTGTTCTCATCTTAAAGAGTGATGGGAATGTGGGCAGAGATGGAATTGAAGGAGGAGGATCAACTTTTACTTCCACGGTGAACAAGGCTGAGTCAATTCGTCTGCTAGATGTGAATGTTTTGTAATGGTTATAGCGTCATTACAATAAATAATAGTGTGATTTGTAGTTTGATAAAGTGTCACATAATTGGTTCGGTGCCGTTCCTCTACTAAACCACCAGGATGACCATTCTGCGCAGACATTTTTCAGCAAGGCTTGAAAAACTTAAGAAAAGTTGGCTTTGTTTCAAGGCCGGGACATCATTTACATTTGTCGTCTGGTTTAATTTGCTACCTTAATGGTCACAGCATTTAGATTGTACAGACTTTTATTGAAGGTAAAAGCCTTTATGAAGCCCTTCTGAGCTCCACGTAAATGTGCAGCGTGCTTAATGACAAAGTGCTCTGGATTATAATGAGGGTTTGGGGTAACAGCAATGACTTTGGCCCTACAACACGACTGTGTGTTGCAGTGCTGGTCTGCTTGGTCT
>CAAE01014597.1:1041573-1056755 GCA_000180735.1 Tetraodon nigroviridis
AATTAACAAGTTTGACACAATGACGCTCATCTAAGATGTCTAAACCTTTTTCTGCTATTTTTTAGTTTTTGCAGTGTACGTATGATTCATGTGCCTGTAAAATTATTTCCTCTGTTTAAAATGCTTGTTTCATTTCTCCTCTTTTTTATTCTCCTTCAGTTTTCCATGTTAATTGATCATTTTTTGACCTTTCTATAACTAATCTTTGCTCACCTCTTTTCTGCTTACTTTACTCCCTCTTGCTCTAAACTATCCTGTTTAGTATAAATTACCCTGTTATCTTAATGGAATTTAAAGGCCTGTGTAAATGGACATATTTTATCTCCCACAATGCTGGAATTAAACAGGGTCCGTGTCTGAAAGCTATACCATATGTATCATTCCACTGGTCTTCAGGCCTCTTTTACCATGTCGTTCATGACATTTTAATTCCCCTTAAGTCACTTAAGCTGATTGTTTATTCTTTTTTCTGGTCTGTTCTTGTCTTTCTGCATGAATCTATACCAGGGGTGCTGCTGGTCTTTGAACACTACTTCTGCATATCCATGAGCTGCCATTATTCAAGAGATTAGTCAATTTAAGCTACAAATGCATGCAGAGTGGTATGTAACAAACCCATCATAGCACTGGTGTTATGGGTATGTCGCTATAGAGCCATAAGTCAGTGTATAGGGGAGCGCAGGTTGATTTAATGGGCTAGTTTAAATTCAAAGTCCTGGCACTCAGTCACTGGCAGTGACAGCAGCTGGATAGGCACCATGGAGGAAAATCACATTTATCAGAGCATATAATCAAAAGTAATGTGGACCATACAAACACCGGGAACTGAGAAGTGTCAGCAGACTGACCCATTTTCAGATGGCACTGTCTTCTCCTCGGTTTTCTGTGAGCGCTGGCTCCTTGTTCATTCAGCTCAGTCTCGCTAAATCGGCTCTGTATCTACATGAATATAAATCACAGCAGAATGGCAGTGTCATCTGGTTTTAAATGGAGACCAAATTTCCTGTTCTTTTTGTATCCTCAAATATTGTCTTTGGGCTTTGTTGATTATCTTTAATCATTGAAGAAACAGTTTCGCTGTTTGTAAATGTCCCTATTGTAGGAAAAAAAAAAACCCAAAAAAGAGGGGTTGGAGCACAAATGAGAATAAAGGTGTGGAATGAAAATTCAGCAGTGACACAAACACATTTGGAGAAAAAGTCAGGAACGACCACTGAGGGGGTTGTTTATGCCATAAACTGAACGCTAATAATGCATGAGAGTATTGAACAGGTGCAGCACTGAGGCTATTTGAAGCTTTAAGAACACGGTGGCATATATATTTTTTTTTTTTTACCGGGAACCCAAATAATAACAACAAAGGGAAATTTGCAAGGCAGTGGTGTTCCACCAGTTTCAGGAAGAAGACACTTTCCCAACAAACCATCGCCATCTTGAAATGGGCCCATTGTTGTTCAACTGTACTGCAGCGCTGAAATAAGCATCCAGCTGTTTTAATATGTAGGAGGTTTGAACTGATCAGGCAAACAATCTTGGTAAAAATGTATTCAAAGGTGACAGCTGACTCAGTTGTTCCCAGATCCTTGGGTAGATTGGTTTATATCACAAATTCAGATTTTTGTTTGAATTCCCTGGAGTTCCAGGAAGTCGAGGTTTTAGTATTTGTTAAGATGATGTGTATTGGACACCATCCTTCCTCCTTTCTCCCATGTTCATATGTTTGTAACCTGTAAACAGATGAGGACACAGTAATGTAATTACAACCCCCCTTACCACCACAGGAGCGTCTGACTCGGGGAATCTAGCTATGTTGCCTCCTTTTTACTCCTCTGCTTTGCTTCCCCTCCTCTGCTGGACCACAGTGGAGCATAAGACGCTTTGCTCTAATTATGGAGCTGAATGATTTGGCTTGTAGTGCTGTTGATGGGTCACTAGCTGTTCTTGTTTTCAGTCTGATTTATAGGAGTTTTGTCACAGTGCTTCCTGTCGACCGTGCAGGATTCACCTAAAGTGTGGATGAGAATGAGTCAATAAACTGTTTGTGTAAAAGATTATGAAAAAAAATTGAACAGCAACATAAAATTCAAAAATTCTGTTTTATGTCTCACTGCAAAGTTTTTCTGAAGGTCTGCAAGGTGATCGATGGCTCAGTTAAACCTTGTGAATGTAAACAGTAGATACGTTTATCACTTCACCTGTAAAAGACTACCGTAGATTCTCATCATATTTACCCAAGATATGTGCTCCTGAGGCTCTGGTCTTAGATTAAAAGGGCAGGATGTAAAATGTACACAGAGAAAAGTCGCCAACATCT
Source organism: Tetraodon nigroviridis (assembly GCA_000180735.1). NCBI lineage: Eukaryota > Metazoa > Chordata > Actinopteri > Tetraodontiformes > Tetraodontidae > Tetraodon > Tetraodon nigroviridis. Next base: position 1,043,888 of record CAAE01014597.1, read on the forward strand.
TACTGTTGCATGTGTGCGATTCTGCATGCACAGTTGCAGAGCCTTGAGGTGACAGCTAGAAGGAGTATGACCATTTGTAGAAGCAGCAAAGATGTAAGTAATCTTCCCCTGATTACTTCTCTCCAACTCCACAGAGCATTAGCATGGAGCATACAGGGTCACCTTCTGCTTTATAGACAGTGTCCAAGGTAGAGTCATCCATTTAAACTGACTTCTGTCTATGTTTATATATTAAAATGTGCTGCAGCATTCTTTCTTCTCTGTTGCAAGCTGTTAGAATAAGAAAAGTCCACAAGCATGGAAATGTCCAGTCTTCTTAATCTCATCTCATTTACAGATCTCATTAAACTTTAAATTTGCGTGTCTTTTGTTGCAGTAATGAGCTCCTTGTCTCGCTCTTGCTGTCAGTGCTTCGTGCCCTCAGTTTTTGGTAAACTAAATTCAGAACTGCCCTGCTGGGGCAGATGGGACAGCTCTACCCGCCACAAAGGCCCTTTGTTCAAGCCTCCTGGTTGTCATTCAGGCCACCCGAGTGCAATCTTCTCTCAGTGTGTTCTTTTTTACCCCGGGCCACTCTCTTTAAGCTTCACCTTTATCCTGCCCTTAAGACTTTACAATGTTCAGCCTCACAAGAACAGAATATTACTTCAGGAAGCTTGCAGGGGTGAGCAACAGTGGTGGACACAGGTAAAAGTCCTTGGTCCTACTGGATCATGGGCTGACTGGTAAAAGGACAGTCAGCTTCTGAGATTTCCTCAGAAAAACTGATTTAAAACTAAAATCAGATAATGACAAAGGTAAAGTACCAAATTGAAGTTGAGATGGAACTCAAACATTTTTCTCAAATTATCAACAGAAATGAGCTTTTAGAAGAATTCTAAGACACAATAGTCACTTAACTCTCAGATCCAGATGTCCCGAAAGGTGTCGCCTGTCTCCGTATCTTACTACTAAATCTTTGATTTGATTTCCAACCCAAATTAAATACATGCCCATGCTGTGCAGTTTGCTATTTCTGGACAGCCGCTCCTGTATTAGAATCTTTGCATGTGATGTTTTTGTCTTTAACAAGCTCAGAGAGGTTGATGTATGACCGGCCAGCTCCCGTTTTCTCCTTTCTTGATCATAATGTTGAATGTTCACCCGATTGTGTGTTTGTGGAGTGTGTTATAGAGAGCTATGCAGCAAGTTTTACAACAAATTCTAACAGCCAAACCTAATTGACACAGGTTTTTGGTTAAGCCAAAATAAAATGATTGATCCAAAAATACCATGTACAACTTTTTCCTGGTGCATTATCTGTGTAGGCATTAGCAGCATAAGGTCTGCCTAGAGCAGGTCTTATTCAGGTACACAAAAGATATAATAATACCTGAAAGTGAATACAGTGATGTAGAAAGGTTTGTTCAGCATAATTCTGTGATTTGTCCAGGTTTTCATGTCAGGTTTCGGCGGACCATCTTCATGTCTCGTTCCCTCACCACCTACTTGTCGCTATGCCTCTCTGGAATGAAGCTTCTCTCGCTGCTCTTTCCAGCCTGGCGATTAACATGTTTTCGTCTTTTCTCATCTAATCGGCAATTCAAATTACCTGAACAGCTAATACCTCCTTTTAGCGATGCATGAATGGGATCAAGTGAAGAGTCAATTCTCAATATTAATTCACCCAGACACACATAAACAGCACCAGAAAAGGATGCAATAAATTCCAGCTGCAATTCTAGATGGCTCCAATAGTGTGTGTGTGTGTGTGTGTGTGTTTGTGTGTGGGTGTGTGTGTGTGTGTTTGTGTGTGGGTGTGTGCATGCATGTGTGTTTAATGAATAAATCTGGCAGGTGCTGGTTTAAATCAGCAACATCTGGAAGTTTGAAGTGTGGAGAATTAATGTCAGGCTGTCTTGCTCTCTCTCTCTCTCTCTCTCTCTCACACACACACACACACATACACATAGTTACCCACACTTAGACTTATTCAATTATGTGTAATGTGCAGGTCTTTTTCTGCTTGTAAAACGCATAATTACAGTTAATAACTTGCATGATATTGCTTGTGTAATTTGTGAGGTTATAATTTAATCAAGAATTTATGCGGCCAAAACTGAAATATCTGTTAAAAAGCTTTGTGTGTTTTAAGGACCGAAAGTTTCCACCCAAACCCATTTCACTCATCTCAGTCACTCACTTTTTTAATACCTGTGAAATCATTGATGAATAAATGCATTCAAACACAGCAGAGCCGCTCCGTGCCATCAGTGGAAAAACATTTGCCTCTGTTATTGTGCTTTAGTGCTTTGTTAGGTACAGATATCTTGATTATAGCCTGGGAAATTTTTCAAAAGGCAAATGTTTATGGACACCTGTAATGCTGTATGGCAGCACAAACATGGCCCAAGCCCTAGTTGGTGAGAAATTTAGTTTAATATATTTTTATTTCAAATACAAGTGGTTCAGTTAAAGATGAAGAGGAGGAGGAGAAAGTGTGGCTGAAGGAAAGGAAGTTTGTGGGGAAAATGCATTTTTGCAACGCTGCACTTTGTAGTCCTGTGGTTGCTTTGTAGCTGTAATGAAACAGCAGGCTGTAGAACTCGACTTCTGGAAGCCATCGAGGGCCTCGCCTCAGACGCGCACACACACGTGCACAGTCTCAAATACCCGCGCTCACATACACATATATACAGTCGGCCACCCAAAGGCCTCTGCCCTGCCTAACCATGAGCCCTTTAATGAAAGCCTGTAAATCTATTTGTGGAGCTAAAGCTATCAAAAGGCAGGGCAGGGTTATTTTACAGAACTGTTCTCACAGGGTTTCGCTCCTAAAATATATATCTATTTTTTTTTATAGCTTTTCTTCTGGTGTCATTGCAAGGAAGTGCTTTAGACTGCAAAAAAGTGTGTGTGTGTGTTAGTGTAAAAGCAGTGATATCATGATATCAAGTAACTTTGTGTCATAAAAATTGTAATTTCAGCTGAGGTGCAGTAGGCTGAAAAAGTGTGTAAAAAGAAACTTTAAAAAATATTAACACATCACAGATACTAAAGGCTTCTTGTGGTGTAAATGAGATTGTTTTCTTATTCTCACTGAGTACACACATTTTATGAAAAAAAAAAAATCAAATTAAATTATCATTCACTAAAGAACAATTACAGTTAAATGATAAAAAAAAAGTTGTTTTTAGCGAGAACGGTAGCACAAATCTCTCCCAGAGCGCCTCCAGAGTCTCTGGCTCGAGTCACTAAGTGCGCAAATGAGAAGAAAAGGCAACAGTAGAAGCACGTCTGTAAGAAACTGGGTGGCAAGGAGAACAAACACAGATGGGGAACAGGTGCTGGGGGGTGGCCAACAGCTACACAACCAGATCTATCCACCCACTCGTGCCATTGTCACAGGAAGCTTCTTGGATGGCAGATCCTCCGGTGCCGTAGCCGCAGAGCTGTTATATATTTTGCCTGTGCACACAAGCCCAGATTAAACACACAATGCAGCAGTCAAAAGTCTCCACAAACACAAGTATTTACCCTGGTTTTAGCTGCATCCTAACATTCATGTGAGGCGATGCTCCCTCCTCTCTTTTGTCATTAAAGTCCTTGTTCCCCCCTCCCGCCCTGCCTGTGCCCCCGCTCGTGTTTTCCCTCGGCTGTTCCGGGCCTCTGTCCCCTCTGCCGGCGTTCTCTTTGTGCGTTTGTGTGTGTCTGTGTGTCTCTCTCTCTCTCTCTCTCTCTCTCTCTCTCTCTGGTGCTTCGCCTGCCTCTTCGTGCTTCGTGCCTCTCTGTCCGTCTGCTCCCCCGCCCCCCCCGTCTTCGTCTGTGGCCTTCGTTCGCCTGCTCCCCGCCTTGTGGCCGCGGTCTGCGCTTCCCGCGCGCCCGCCCCCCCGGTGTCCCCCCCCGCCCCCGCCCCCCCCCGGCGCGTTTCCCGCCGCCCGCTCCCCCCTCTTCGCTTTCTGCCTCTCTTTTGTTCGTTCTTCTCTTCTGTTTCCTCCTTTGTCCTGGGCCCCGCCCTGCTTTTCCCCTGGATGGCAGATCTCCGGGTGCCGTAGCCGCAGAGCTGTTATATATTTTGCCTGTGCACACAAGCCCAGATTAAACACACAATGCAGCAGTCAAAAGTCTCCACAAACACAAGTATTTACCCTGGTTTTAGCTGCATCCTAACATTCATGTGAGGCGATGATAAATAATCTCTTTTGTCATTAAAGTCATTGTTCCAAATACGACCTGCATGTGCAACAGCTCGTGTTTTACATAGGATGTTCAGGGCATATGTAAACTATGAAGGAGTTCTCTTTGTGAGTTTGTGTGTGTGTGTGTGTGTGTGTGTGTGTGTGTGTGTGTGTGTGTGTGTGTGTGTGTGTGTGTGTGTGTGTGTGTGTGTATGGTGCTTAGCCTGCATCTTAGTGCTTAGTGCATATCTGTGAGTATGATCAACAGCCAAACCAGCATTAGCATGTGGAATTAGTTAGACTGCTAACAGACTTCTGGAACAGGCCTGCGATTAAAGAGAGAAAGAAAACAAGCTGTAAAAAAAAGAAAAAGACAAAACCAGGAGAGTTTCCAGAAGACCGATCCAAAATCTTCGATTTCTGCCTCTATTTTGTAGTTATTCTATTCTGTTTCTAATTTGTCATGCACAAGAAATGATTTTCACCTCTTGATTTTATTTTAATTCAAGTGTGACCCAAAACACCAGCTGTAAATATTTGTTTTTACATACAGTTTGAGACGCGACCACCGCCGCTCCAATCTCAGATTGTCTGTTTTCTGTGGACATTATCTCGTCTTTATGCAAGAATGACCCTCTGGCTATTGGTGCGACCGGCAGGGTGAAGCCGTACCGCAAGCAAGTGACGCCAACGGTCTGTCATGGCCGCTTTGCTTCTTCTGCACTGAACCGAGAGGCACCAACAAGCCATTTCCAGGCTCTGAAATACTGATGTCTAATTAAGTAGCTAATTTTACGATGTAATAAAAATGTCATACTTTAGTCATCCACTGAAGAGGCAGCATGTGCCTCCCTAACAAAGGGCCTTATATAAAGAAAAATGCCAGATGTGGAAGAGTTAATGAACAGCATGTTTATTAGTAAAAGAATGAGGATTAGATACATTTGTCCAAGTGCCTTACATCTGCACCTGAGATAAAACTCTAAAATATCAAAAAAATAAATCTAGGTGTGTTCATCTAATCACTGCCATTGTTTTATTAAGATGAGCACATTATGCTGCATACTTGATGACTGGAATAGTCTGATAACTCCAGAAGTCAGGTTTTTATGGTCACATAAACGGGCTCATTTACTTAAGTTGCAGTTTCACATAACATAATTCTGTTAAATGGACCCAGAAGAAGAGATCTCTTAATTGTAAAACTTTATTTCAGTCCCTTTTATGTGGAAATATTCTGATTTTTTTTTCAAAAGTTTTCATCGTACTGCTTGTATTCTGAGACAAACAGTGTTTTTTTGCATTGCTCACTCACTCATCACAAAATCTTATTATGCTAATTATATTTATTATATTATCTAGCCTCTAGCATTAAACATGCAACCATTGCCTCTCAGCTTGTTTGTTCGCTTTGACCCTCGTGTGTTCATACACGCTACCACATGCTTTAATTCAATCATCCCCAAGCCCGCAGTCTTGAAAAAACAAGAAAAGCTAATCGCTTTACTCTGCTTCTCACTGCATCCCCATCAGACCAGAGAAAGCTGAGGAGAATTCTTACTTACTTTATCTCCAAAGTCTTTTTACTATCAGCTTCTGGTGACATCATACAAAAATTAGGCTGTGGGCTCAGATCAAATGGCAGGTTATATATTTATTAGCAGGCCTGTTTGAGAATGTATAGACATGTTACACTCTTCTTTTGTTGACTGCAGATACACAAGGCTGAGTATAATATTTGCTGTAGGGAACGGACGAAACAAGTCCAGCATATCTGACTGAGTGATAACACCATCAGAACCTGTGTTATCATACCGCAGTGCTCTGCTGCATCGTATTATTGGGTTTTTATTTGGTTTTACCAACACTACAGCTAGGAAATTCCCCAGTCTCCTGTTCCGCTGCTGGCAGAGAGCAGGTTAAAAGTAGGTATTGCAGTATTTTCAGATAGCTTTCACAGTGATTGGAGAACACGCCCAGTTCCGACCACACGCAGCTGCAATTGAAGAACAATTTACGTGATTTATGCGACGTGCCTCTGCAGGGTGCAGCCTTTGCAGGCATGGTTTTCTGCACTCTCCGGTGTGGGTGTGGTCTGTGAGGATGAAGAATCTGGACCTTGGTGACACTAACAGTTCCTGCGTCATCTCCTGGTGTGGACTCATTAGGTCATGAACTGGTGTTTTGCTCTTTACCAGCTGTCTGCAGGGATATTCTCTCTGACAGCCAGTTGCTGTCATCATCAATGTCCCCTAATCGGAACCAACCCAGTACATGTTTTCAAACTATCACGCCATCGATCCCCCTATTGACTGACATGATGAATGCCGGCTGCCTCAATTACCCCTAATTGCTGAATTTGGATGAGGTTGATAAGGTCGCCTCCTAAAATGACCTTTGTCTGCCCTGTCTTCTGAAGGCTATTATCATGAAAAGGGTTGGTGGAAATAACAGCCGCCATCATAAGCAGGGACAAATGAGCGGCTGCAATCTGATGTTCAAAAAAGGTGTAAGGAAATGTGTGAGGATAAAAAAACGAGCACATCTGTGCCATTCCTGTGTTAAAAACCTGTTCTTTTACCTCAGCCACTGCACATTTTTTAAAGAACTATGTTTGATACGTATACAGAATAATGGAAAAGGAATCATTATAATAAATCCCAGGCTTGCGTCTGCAAAGAGCAGAGCGCCCATCAAGCTCCCACACCCCCACAGACACAGAAAACAAGATTAGGATTAATTCCAAATCTTAATTGGCAGAAGGCATTTTTCCATTTTCAAGCGCTTATCTTTGAAAAATGTGTTTTTTCTTTTCTATTATTTTACATCAAAACAACCATCATCCAAACCAATCAGTCACAAATGATTAATGAGCATTTTCAAAGGTCCTGAAATTAACCTAGGTATAAATACGAGTACACACACTGCATTTAGAAACTGCTGAGCATTGACATGTTTAAGTGTGAGAGGAAACCGTATTATTTATGGCTTCATGCTTAACGCTCAACAGGCTAACACATGTCAGGAGGTTCACATCTGGTGTAAATCCTGCAGCAGAAACCGACGCAGATGTGTTCCTGGCATCTGGCCAGCTAAGGTGTTGCTACCTCCAGTGTCATTGAAATAGGAATAACTTCTGCCATGTATGAAACCCACACACGCGCATACAACAGCGCACATGTGCTCGGACGACAGCTCTAACAAACCTAAGCAGCATTCTAAGCCTCAGATTAAGATAGCATGGCAGAAAGGAGAAACCAACTGTAATCCATATATATATATATATATATATATATATATATATATATATATATATATTTTTTTTTTTTTTTTTTTTGTGTGTGAAAAAGTGAAAAGATAGCTGGTTCTAGTCTGCTGCACAGGTTTCCAACGGTGTGACCTTTTCTGCAAATGTGCAGAATCCTCTTGCGAAAAACAATTATTCAGCAGGTAATGATAAAGTGGGTGATTTAATGGCCTGCTGGTTAAGTTGTGGTGTCTGTCAGCTTACTTTGGCAACAGCTGCCAGACATCTTTGTCATTTACTCCCCAGCTTTGAAAGGGTGACAAAGCAAAGGCAGAATAAAGGACCTTTCAGATGAGAAAGTTGTTTTTCATTTCTGGACCGTGGGGCCTGGTCCAGAAATGGAAAAACTGGCAAACAAAAGATCTGATTACATTTTTTTTGTAACATGAAAATTTTCTACGTCATTTCTGAAATAATGACTGACTATCAGCAGCAAGGAGAACCAGCAAGAGAAACTATTTTCATCAAATCAAATGAAATGCTAATAAATAGATGCATATCCATCCACAATCCACCCATCATCCCTGCAGTGTTATTTTATTTTTGTTTAATTTTTTTTTAAATCGTATTCCTGGCTAGCAGCTCAGCAGAACGATACATGTTTCAGAAAATATATTTGCCGCCATCGATCAGAATGTCAAACCCAAATGCCTGACCTGCCAGCAGATAACAGTAAAGGTAAACCTTCATTGACAAAAATGTCAATTAAATGTTGTCGGCTAGAAATAAGAATCCTAAAATGTAAGTCTGGGTCTGTCTACGTCTCTACTTGTCAGCCATTTTCTGGAGTTCATGTCTTATAAACTCTGATGAAGAGAAAATACCAAAAAGGAAACAAAAAAAGAAAATAAATTGGCAGCTGTGATAGAAAGATGAGGAAACTTACACCCATGTTTATATTGTGACACTATGAAGAATTTGGATGCTCTTTTTACCCTTGAGCATACTAAAAATGAGTTTTCACTGAAATTGTATGAGATTCAAACTTTAAATTAGTTTTATCCAAACTGTCGTCCTCAAACGTACAGAGAGCACCCCAAAAAACAAACAATAACAGAACAAACAGACAATTCCGAGAAAAGCTCACTGAAAAAAAATAATCTTATCTTATAATAAAAATGATCTTTATAGACATTTTCATTATGCAGCCTCCTCATTAAATTCAGATCTCTTTAAATGCAGTAATGTAACATCATAACAATAGAAGTGGCACATTTATATGAATATAAATAACAGTTGTGGATGCATATGTTTGTGCCTATGTCAAACCTTCTGCTGATTGCTCTCTGGTAGGATTTAAGCATCTATTTCTTCTCACCTAACAGTACAGCTGTGATGGTTCCATGCTGCACGCTGGTACTGTCGCAAACATCCAAATCAACACGCTGCCCTTGAACACAGGGTTCTTCACTGCTGTTATAAGAGGCTGATTGAAAATATTTTTTTTTTTGGCTTCTGATTTAAAAATGACTACACAGACACACACACACACAGGCACACACACACACACACACACACACACAATGTACACTTACTGTAAATTTAAAAGGTATTGTAAAAACTGATAAAGCAACTGAGTCTTTACAGGTCAGAATAGCAGACGTGCAGCAGGTGCTCTCAGTCAGGCTGCTGCTGCTGCTGCTGCTGATGTTGGGAAACTTGCAGCCTGTTTCCTGAGCCCAGATTCACATTGATATTCTCACACATTTGTGCATTTTAATACTAGAGAATCCCTGCTAAATCTTATTTTAATTCACCTGCTCAGTGCCCAAAGGCATCCTGGACAGGCCCCAACCCCTGCCTGACCTCCTGATGAGGTATGGATGGTAGAGTAAGAAATAAAGAGTTCTCAGAGTTTAGTACCATCAAACTAGACTGCAAGCTGATTTCTACTCATAGCAGAGTCAGAGAAGAACTAGAGAAAATTTGTTTTCATGTTCTGCGTATCTCCTGTAAACATGTTCACTTGCCTTCCAGGCATATTTTTAATTATGCCTTATATTTGGGGAAAAAAACAGAAGGCTGGTTTCACGTGTAATAATTTTAAACAAAAACAAAGAAATGTTGCTTGATGAAGCAGAATAATGTTGTTGCTTAATGAGGCTGAAATCGGTGACGCAATAAGATCTTTTTTGCTCCAAATTTTCCTTGGGGTGGACTTTAGTTTTACACTTTTTATTAGTCTTGTCGGCAATCTGTTGTTCTTCGTGGCCTGGCTTGCGTTACTTTGCTCTGACCTTTTACCCTGTAAACATTCAGATGGCGAGGTGCCTGACTGGCTGTCCACTTCGCTCAGAATTCAACAAAATCACACTAGGTGGAGGAGCCGAGCAGAGGAAAGGTCACACAAGTGTTGATGTGAGAAATTACTGCAGAAACGAAGGTGAACTGCTGCAACAGAATCCACCAGAAGCAGACAATAAAATATCAGGGAATCTCCTCACACATGCATGATAAACACACCCCTGACAGCTTTAAAACTCTGTAGCAACAACAAAAAGACTCACACAGGGATGTAGAACCAACACACACATGCAATCAGAGACACATTTTTCCTCCATGTGGATGTTTCCACGAGTCTGTGTGGTTTTAGGCTTGGCTGCGTTTACGTTGGGAAGAAAAGAGAGCTTTTCTTTTTTCCTCTTTTTATTTGAAAGGAAAAGGAATTTTACAGGTAAAGACAGAAATATTGAACTTACCAATGCAACAAACATGCATGAAATTGCCCCATGAACATTAAATTGCTTGATAATTTCACGGTAATTTGTCTCTATTTTAAATTCAGAAAAGGGCAAAGATGTCATTTTCCAGACTCTCTTTTCTGTCGTTCTTTTGCTCACTGACACCCACTTATTTTACCCCCTCATCATACAGACCCGTCTGCTCCCGCCTCCTCTGAACGTTCTGAGCTATTATGAGGCCTGGTTTGGCAGCCTGCTGCGGGATCATGTGATGCCGCTTTGTGAAAGACCGAGATTGAAGCTTTGTGGAAAATCCTTGGCTTCCCTCTTAAATACACTCAGCACTGTCCAAGGTCTCAGGAGGGAAGGAAGGGGAGGGAAAGAGGGGGATAGGGAAGGGTAGGAAAGTTCGAAAGAAAAGGAAAAATACCTCTGAAAGGCATCAGAGGAGGGCCCTCCAAAAGGATGGAATAGATGGAAGCTGTAAGGGAGGGTCTTTGAATTGATGCTTTATGCTGGTTACAGAGAGGAAAAGATGCAGAAAGAATGTGGGGAAAAAATACGTGAGGCATAAAAGGAAATAGAAAAAGCGAAGCTTTGGCTTTAACGCACCCTTTTATCTGTCCTGACCTTGGCTCCTGTAGGCCCGGCCACACGTTTAGACGTCAGGATCACCTCGTTTATCAAGACCTGAACCGGCCGAGACCTGCAGAGCAGCACCAAGCAAGCTAAAAGGGCTCTCTGTGTTGCGGTGCCACATTTAGTCCCTAATATCTGTGCTCTGCAACTTTGTCATGACACCCTTCACACAGAGACTGATACAAAGCTGTGTGAAACTGACCAGCCACGATGGAAGACTCGTGTCTAAGGACAGCAGGGCACCATTGTTGTTCCTCATTTATAGCCTAATGCGTTACTGTTCCATTGGTGCCATTAGGCCTTTTTACATGCATTTTTTTTTAATGACATGATTTGATGGTAACTTCCTTTGATGACGCTTCATTTTTCATTACAAATTAAATTATAACTATTACCTTTTTTCTCCGATACCAAATCATTTAGGCATTAGTGTTATAGTTTAGGTTATTACCCCAGAGACTAACAACTATCGGCAGGTTTCTTTTTGAAAAGTTATCTTTAATGCATAACACAAATAAGACAATTACAACACATGACATTTGGGCATGGTTTTTCCCAGGATTAAACCTTTATTTGCGTTCGTCACACACTTATCACATTTATTCAAAGGATGATGAAAAATGTCAACAAATATCCAGTTTGTTTTGCTCCTCTGTTGGCGTGTGGAGTCTTTGCGTTGGCTGCAGATGCACCAGCATCACTGTGACAGGAGTGACCAACACTTTAAGCCTTCTTTTCTGCATCTTTTAAGCTTTCATGTGTTTCTCCCCTTTCTGACACACATTGAATTTATGAGGGTATATTTGGCGACGCTGCCACCAAGTTTGGTCAGATTTGGAGTATAACCGGTTCCACTTGATTTCATAAGAGGCTTGGAATTCTCATTTAATCTACAAGGTCTCAAACAGCCATGCAAACAGCATCTGAGAATGGATAAGAAACACATGAAAAAAAAAAATCTGAAGTCTTGGCCTAATTCTTGGCTTCTGTTTAAATAAACTCTTCCCTCCTTGTGATATACTGACTGGAGTCATATGGAAAAGTTTAGTGTGCATTCAGTGTGCAGACCCATGTGGCGTTGCAACATTGCAGAGATGATAAGTCATCATCATTTTCAACTTTAAGGCCCTTCTCAGTGTTCATGTGACCCACTTTTAGTCATAAAGAAAAGACTGCGCACAATTATTTACTTATCAAGACATTCAAAAAAGATGTCTGTTTCTCTGGGGTCACAACCTGGACAGGGAATGTTTTCATTAGACTTTTTCCCAGAAATTTAAAGTCTGAAAAAGTCCATTTAAAGTCTGACATTCAAGGCATACGTGTCAGTGTTTGTTAAACTAAAGATCAACACCCTGAAATGGGTCACGGACCTTCACAGGTCAATTACAATGACTCCCACTGTGCCAGAATAATTGTCCACAGTCCCGTGTTGTGCCTAAAAAAAAAAAAAAAACTAAAAAACTTCAAAAAGCTGCAGAATAGACAAACTCACCTCATGACATGACTAGTTAGTATGGAACTTGACTGTCCTTGAGGAGGCAAAGAAGGAAAAAAGACAGAAATGCCAGCGGTAATGAAGACAGATGTGTGTCTGCTCTAATCTGAGAAGCAGATTAGAGCCTTGCCCTCGTCAAATGTCGCCACATATATGTGTATATATACATATATATATATATATATATATATATATATATATATATATATATATATATATATATATATATATATATATGTGTATATATACAGACACATATACACACTAAATGAAATGGTAATTGAATATGTTGGAGAAGCTGGTTTACTGTTTTCTTTTAGAGTTACAGTCTGGTTTCAGGCTTTCCCCTATGTTCATGTGACAATTCAGGATAATCCAACTTGTTTTTGCAGATTTATTTAAAGTCCCAGTTGCAGGCAGCCCTGCACCCTACCCGCTTCCCAGCGGGGTAAATTAGCACTCAAGAAAAGTAAAAAAAACATTCAAAATTGAGTATCTCCGCTCTAAATGACAGTACTAACACAGACAGGTAGCCAAGAGATGTTTTTTCTCCCAAAAAAGGTAAACAAACATAAATATACCGAAT
>CAAE01014597.1:1068350-1078433 GCA_000180735.1 Tetraodon nigroviridis
TCTTTTCAATAAACTGCACCATTAGACATGAGTCATATTTTTTTGAATGTTATAAATGAGGTTGTGGAATTCAATACTAATGACACTTAAGTGTGTAATAGCAAAAGTAGGTGGCTGACACATGCCTGTATTTGTCTGATAGTTATGAAATGCAGGAACAATGAATCATATCCATATTAATTCAAATTCAAGATAGTTCTTATTTGGGTTTGCATCCATTTTCTCCTTTCTCCAGACACTTGTGGATTCGTCCAATGTGGTGTAATATTCGACTGGTAACAGCAGAAGAAGGTGCAGTGTGAGAAAAAAAACGAGAAGGACACATGTGGCAAAGGCATTAGCATTTGTATTACCTTAATCTTCTCCCAGTGGCATTCCACTCACCTCTTTTAAAGTCCGCCCATCACATCCCTGGGTTACTGGGTAACCATCACTTCTATCTATTAATAAATTTACACCTGGCATCAGCTGTGTGTTGCACATCTGCCCATATCTATGTATAAGAGCTTTCAGAAATGAAACCTCAAATGATGCCGAAATAATTAGCTGCAACAGATATTTAGCTGCTGCAAATTCGCAGAAAGAACTCATTACTTGGAGGACCACAGGCTCTGTGTGTGTGTGTGTGTGTGTGTGTTAATGTGTGTGTATTTGCAGTAATAAGAAGTCATCATGCTGCTAATGTTAGAACAAAATGAGACAAACTTCTGCTCAAAGCACGTTCTGCTTTCACAGTAAAGCCCTGGACTTCAGTGCGTCAGTGGATCACTTTTTTTAATTGAATGTGATATTTGGGTCTAATTAGTGCCACCTTAATAGCACTAAAAATAATGAATGACTGAAGCATAGGTTAAGCTTCCAAAAGATCATTTAAATCCTGTCCCGTATGATGCAGAAAAGTATATGTTCAAACACCTTAAAACAGGGATAAAGGTAATCTTGTTTAGTTTTTCTTCATTCCTCCTTTAATTATTTTGCATCATCATTTTCCATCATACATCTTTGCGCATCTCATTTAAACTGCATTGGAAAAAGTGTTTTGCTCAGTGGTTTCACTTTGTATGGATTTCCAACACTCACCAGTGTGACCTGGCATTTTTCTTTTACCGGCAGTTTTAAGTTTTAATACCTCATATGCACGGACAGGTCAGTAGTTAGAAATAACAAATCACTGTGGCTGCAGACCCATCTGTTAAATCTTGTTTTGGGGTTCTTGCTCATTTGAACATTTACAGGGCTGACAGCACTTACATAAAAGCTTAGATGGGATCTCAAGTCCGCTGCATATGTTTAACTTACATGGGCCTGTTATTTTTGAGGCTTGCACCCCAGTCTCGGAAGGGTGGCGATGGCCTGTCATGCTGGCTCCTCCTGTTGAGGTCCATCTGCACTGCCCAGCCCACATCGTTCAATGTTCACCCTGCACGCGATGTACAATGGGCAGATAATTATTCATGAGATACCAGGAAGATTTTTTGCTGCATTGCCATGCATAGAGCCTGCTCATGTTAAATCATCTCAGCTAATCGTAAGTCAGCATCACAGTAAAGCCATCACAACCTGATTAAAATTCTGATTAGACATTTTATTAAACCTAAATGTCTTTATCACTAAAAGTCTTAAACAACCTGTGACTGATTTTCTATCCTTCATGAGCCGGGCAGCCCACTAAAACTACCTTTAAATTCAAATGAATGTCAATCAGTTGTGCCTTTTGTAAACTTTTTTCACGTAACTCTTTATATTTCATAGATTACGTAAATAGAAAGTGCATCCTTTTAGATCTGTACTAGTGAGTAATCAGCTCATGTATTCTTCCTATCTATCAAAGGATCAGAATTTTTTAAAAAACACAAAGCTTTCTGTGAGGGCGTTGCATCTAATCTTGCATTTATTGAGCACTTTAAGAAGCCAAAATTGTTCTTCTCTGTTCCTCCCACATCATCAGTTAGTCATTATGAAGCCTTAGTCATTAGCACGCAGACAGATCATTAATGCGCAGACAGATCATTAAGAGGTCCCGGCTCTTTGTCCTTTATTGAACGGGGAAGTATTATTTTCACACCTTCGTGTTATTTATCTTAGTGAAAGCACATTGGAGAACAGAACGAAATTTATGGCCAGATGCACAAATTTGTCTTCTGCTGTATTTCACAGCACTAGGAATCATTAGGCCATGTGAAGTTAAAAACAGAAAAAATAAAAAGTAAAAAACCTAAAATACAGCAAAAGCCCCCATCCAGTTGCCTGTCCTGTGGCTGTCCCTGTATGTAGTCAACATCCAAACAGTGATGTGTTGTTTGTTCACGTTTCCTCTTTGTGTTGATTTCGGTGCCTCTTTGGTGCCGCCGGTGCTGAGCTGTTTATGCAGCCGAACAGCTTCTGCCGGTTCGGGGTTTTTTTGGATGCAAAACAGAGCTCGGGGTCGGGACAGTGGAAATCTGAAATCTGTTTCTGCGTCTGACTTGTTCAGCTTCTGTCAAATATGGATGTGTTTTGGTTTTTTTTGAGAACTGTCATCAGTTGTGAAATGCTGCAATCTAAGCTATATTTTTGTGGTTAACTTAAGCTTGTTAGCTACAAATCAAACACATAAAATTTTTCAGTTAGATCAGTTTTAATTAAATGTTAACAGAAAAACTCGTTGTATAATTTGGTAATTTATCTATTCATCATTGCATTTAAGGACAGCCTTCAACCGGTCACACAGCCAACAGCCAACCAAATGTACTGTTTGTGAATGTGTTATGATGCCAAGGTCCACTGCTGGATAGGTTCACGTGCACATACGTTAGGACCAAGCACGCTGTGGCCATTCAGCCAGTCAACGAATTGAGTAATGGGTGGTTTTACTAAAGGGGACAGCTCACCTTCTACCCTGCACCTCTCAAGGAGACTTCTGATCATTATTGTCAGCCACAGCTAAGCGCGTTGAATGGATACTGGGTCGTCTGATAGAGTCTGCGAGCGTGTGTGTGTGTGTGTGTGTGTGTGTGTGTGTGTGTGTGTGTGTGTGAAATCTCAGCTAGAAAGAAATGTGTAAGACATGAGTAAGAAGGAATCTGTGTTGGTCTTGTATTGGTTTAAAACCAGACAGACTCCCGGTCTGCTTGTATTTCAAACAGTCTGCATCTGTCTTCCATCACGAGTCAGACAGTCACACAGTGAACTAGCTTAATATATGTATATATGTATGGGCAATTAAAAAATATAGGTTCAGGAAGAACACCTGCAGTGCTTTATATAAAAAGTGCAGTAGTCATAAAAATAACTTGGACTTGTATCTTCTAATGGAGCTTCTTAAGTATACTCCTAGTATTTCCCAGTTAGGCTCCTCCTGTCACTGGGCACAGGTATTAAGCTGATCCACTGGTGGTGTCTTGTATTTCTGTTTTGCCTGTAATCCCAAATGTGTCTTTTCCCATCTGAACCAGACGCTGAGATGAGCAAAAAAATCCTGGTCAGAGTCAAATGTTTTGTCACTCCTTATTATCCGTGCTGAAATGTAGCTGGGGAGAAACTGTTGGCAATCTAAAAAAAACACACTACGAATAGAAGTTGAATAGGCCCAACGTTTCACCTTTATATTGACCGATCTGCTACAGATGCAAACTATCTGATAGCTCCGCTAAGTTCCTCATATTGACTGTCCTCTGAGTTGCTCTCTTGAGAACAAATGCT
Organism: Tetraodon nigroviridis; assembly: GCA_000180735.1. NCBI lineage: Eukaryota > Metazoa > Chordata > Actinopteri > Tetraodontiformes > Tetraodontidae > Tetraodon > Tetraodon nigroviridis. Next base: position 1,072,032 of record CAAE01014597.1, read on the forward strand.
GCTGGGTAACATTCCACAGCACCTCCTGCATTAGGACCACTCAGACTGTTATTGCTCACTTAACTCCGTGCCTGTCATGCACAAGCAGATATCTTCCAGTTTGTTCTTGCAGGTATTTCATAGGCTCAACTTTATCTCTGTCCCTGGCAACTGATCAGTGTGACTAAAATGTTCACATTATTGCACTGCCTTGCTCATGTTAAGCGTAGAATGAGCGGTAAATTCCTGCTAATGTGAAGCTCATGCAGCCCTTTCCTTTATAGAGTTTGTTGCTTGTAAAAAAAACATATTTCTAGTGGTGCTTTTTTTGTTATTTGCAGAAACAGAGAATGTGCTCATTATTTAATTTTAAGTTGTCTTTACTAATGAAAACAAGCAGGATCAAAGTCTTTAGGTGTGAGTTTTGCAATTTCAAATTTGAGCCTACTTAAAACATGCTCATCAATCCGAACCAAAATTAGGAGATTTTAGCACAATTGTTTCAGGATTTGTCTTTTACCAGTAGTTTGTGTCATCTAAACTTCCAAGCATTATGAAAAAGATGAAAAATGAGAAAAATGGGATAATAATATGAAATCTTTCACCCACAAGGAGGATCATAAGGACAACCGACAACTGCATCTGCTAATTTGACTACAGTGTGATCCCAGTGGATGCAAATATTTGTACATGTGCAAAAATCCCCGAACAGCACAACCCGAACAGAGTCGCCGCTGATCCGCTGTCAAATACAGGAAAAAACAGTCTGTAGACAGATATTTGTTTTGACGGGACAGAAAACCACATGCTAATTTGATCCCACAATGGATTTAATCTGTGAGAAACTGTGTGATTGACTGGAAGGTTAGTTGGGAGGGAAAAGAAATACGGATTCAAAGAAAAAAAAACAACAAAGTGACAAAAGTGTTTTTGAGTGGAAGCCAAACCAAGCCTTCAGATGGAGAATCGCTACAAACTCTGGATGAATTGCGTGGGTTTGAACAGGGTTTTGTGTTCTAGAAACCAGATTACCATTGCACATGTGGCCAGAGGGCCAGAGTCAGCAGAGCTCGCCAAGTGTTGGTGACAATGATACTCTTTATTCATCATCTAATGTTCTTTCATTCCTTCAAATCAAACTTGAAGTGTCTTTTTGGTGGTTAGGTATTAAACTACAACATTCTCAGAAGATAAACTTGAGCCAGGCACATGCACGGCCACACATACACACATACACACACACCTCCGATGTTAAACAAATCTGAATAAATGACCCTGTAAAGTGTTGAGGTTTGTAATCACCTTTATGTTTAAAACTTGTGCAATTGAATTTATAGCAACGAAGAGGAGAGTCCGTTTGCAAATATTCACAACACTTTTCTTAATCTTCTTATCGTCTGATAAACGAGATGCGCTGTGAGACTTGAACATTTTCTGAGCTCTCTGAACAAGAGCCATGATCCTAAAGAACAGCGGGTGTTAGAAGAAACAGATGATATATTTCTTAGCTGCATGAACATTTATACCAATTCAAGTCATGTAATGTAACTGCAGTACTAAGCAAAATTTAAAACAATAATTACACAGCATGAAAAGCAATATTAAAGATGCAACGAAAGAATAAAACAGATTGAGAATGAGACTACACGAATTTGCTCTGCCTAAATTGCAGGAATCCAAGGACTAATTGAAATTCTGTAGTGTTGCTCGAGTGTTTTGTCACACGCAGGAAAACTACAGTCTGTCCAGAGGAGCAGGGAAATGAAAGCACACGCAAACACACAACGTCGTGACAACGTCCTCAGGAGGGATGCTGGTACAAACATAAAAGCAGTGAAATTCATATTGGCTGCTCAAAGTGTTTCTGTTCTCCCCTGGGTAGCCTGGAATTAGCATTTCACTGACTCTCTGTAATGTGTTCGGCTGCCGTTTCCTCTGCCAAAATGGGATTTCTTTGACTTTTTCTTACAACTCAGTCTTAGAATATTATGCAGTAATTAACAACCAAAAAGGTATTAATGAATCCAAATTGTAAATAAATAAAAAGCGGGGCTTTGAGTGAAACCTGTGGATGTTTTTGAGGCTCGATAAATATCCAAAGGTAACAGCATGACTAGTTTTCCTCGGGCTTAAATTGGGTGTCAGGAGAGACAGCATGTTGCACATTATGCGTCAGTGTGAAGAACTTGTGACAAAATAGCAGAAATGGATGATTTAAGACAGGAAGAATTAAACAATGACAGAGAGAAGATGCTGCTGCAGGCCTTTTTAACCACTTACCGACTTCATTTCAGCTTTCATTCATTCTATCTCATCAAACATTAAATCCCGACAGTTTGAGAACTACATACAAATTTGATTTAAAATAATTGTTAAATTAAGTCCTTTAAATGAGGATTGCAGGTATTACACATGTGTACCGACAAAAGATAAAAATAGAATTTACTCACATGGACATATGGATCAAATGAATGTATTCTATTTTTGTTACTTTTCGACAAAACTAATGTCAGTTCTTTTACATGCAGCAAAACTTTTGAGTGGAGGCTGCAGTCAAGGCTTGATGTTGCAATTAAAATGCAGATTGAACTATTTCTTAAATCTTGCAGTCACACCAGGAGGCACGTTTTTAAACTATTATATTAAAGTCTTTTACAGAATACTTAAAATTCTAAACAACTTAGATGAGGACAAATAATTCTGTTCGATGTGCTTGCTTTGGCTATAAATGCTGAAGTTAAATCATTCTGCTCACCAAAACTCAACTAACTAATTTGGAATTCAGTAAGAAATCAGTATAAATATACCACAAATACACATTGGCACCATTAATGCATGTTAAAATTGATCATTTAGAGAAGACGTTTTGCGTAAATTCTGTATTTGTGTCTTTGTGTCGTAAACAAGCAGGATATATGATCAGTTACATGATATACTCAGAACAGTGATGTAATCCACTTTGTTTTCAAGGGTAACGCACTTAAAGATACATTATGCTGGAGGGATGAATGGAGGGATGAACAGATTGATGAGAGAAGAATTAAACAGCAAAGATGGATGAGTTAAGGGAAAAGAGAGATAGAAAACTGAATGGAGGAAGTGAAAAAGGGAGAGATAATGGACAGGAAAGATGAGGAGTTGTAAAGAGGGATGATGCAAGAGTGAAAGCCGAAGAGTAGGAAATAAGAAATGGACTGAAACATGAGGTTAGATGAGGGGAGAAATTTAAAAAAAAAGATTTATGATAACAAGACAGAGACTGGTCATATAAAGGAGTGATGATTTAAAGACAAAAAAGCAGAGTGGTATTAGATAAACCAATTATAACACCCAATCTCCTCCTTTTACGGCATCTGTCTATATCCATCTATCTCCCCTGCCGGTTATTGCCTCAATCTCTCCGACTTTCCCGGAATAAAAGCGTGATGTTTTCCCGCCGATAGCAAGCGGCTCTGCTTCCCGCAGGCTCTTTAAAGTGAAACTGGATCCGTGTACATCCAATCGGAAAGCTTTTAACTAACAGCGATGGGTTGCCAGGTGGGTAAAGTATTTAGCAGTCGGAACACTCAGAGAGTGAGTGAGTGAGTGTGTGTGTGTGTGTGTGTGTGTGTGTGTGTGTGTGTGTGTGTGTGTTTGCACAAACCACATTTTTGAAGCTACATTACAAATTGACGATCACTTTCTCTTGTTTGCAGTGCCCATTTTCTTTGAATACAATATATTTTTCAAAGGTTTTAAGTTATCATCTTCCTTTCTGAAAGATGCCACCGAGCTCTTCTTCCAGCATGTGTTTATGTGTATGTGTGTGTGGTGTGTGTGAGTGAGTGAGTGTTGGCGAGTCAGTGTTCAGGTCAACCCTGACAGAACAAGAGATAGAAAATCAATACCATGAGGAATCAACCTGCAACAAACACAGCCATTATTTACCACTACCGCACACACACACACACACACACACACACACAAAAGTTCTACTGATGTGTTTCATTTGTTCTGAGCAGTCCTGTGAATCTCTCCCTTTCACCTGAAAAGTGTCAGTTCTCCGGATGAATTCAAATACAAATTCCGACATGATTTTACTCCTCCGGCCTGATGCCACATCTACTATGCACCTCTCACAATACAGATGGTGCCTGACCTTTGTCAAACGTTTTGGCTGTCACTGTTCGGTCCCACAAACTGCTGGAAGATGAAAGATACCCTATATTTTATGTCTGAAAGCTGCAGCATCTGCACCATTTTTTTTCCCCTTTTTTTTTTTTTGGCTCCTTTTTACGTCCGGCACTGGAATTTGTATTCTCGCCGCACGCGTGTCCGTGTCTCTACATTCCCAATGCCGTGACCTCTATAAAGCTTTGACATTTTAGTCAAATAACATGGGTTTCTGCTTCCTGCCTCACTGCTGTGAGAAGCAAATCAATGAGGGTTAAAGACACGATTTGTGATTTATCACCACCAAATCTGTATTTACACAAGATACATTCATCAGAATAAATCTATACAGACGGCAATAGAGGGGGAAAAGGGTAGGGGGAGGTGGCATTATGGGAAGAATTATTATTATCGCCCTTCAAATCCACAATCTATATCCTTAAAACAGTTGTCAAGTCAGTCACTTCTGTCACAGCTTCATTTTGTAATTTTCCTTCAACAACAATAAACAAAAAAAAAAAAGAACTAACACCAAAGATATATCCTGAACCCCCTTTTTCTGATGCGGTGCTTGGGTATAAGTTGACTTAGGGTGTCATCTACGCGCAGCAGATTTTTTGCAGTTTCTCGACATAGCAGGCCTTTTTTTTTTTTTTTAAAGGCTTCTCATGGTTCATCCCAAAGCGAGGCTGCAGCCCTGGTTTTGATGGTCAAAAAGAAGCCTTCATGCTAATAATTTGCTCTAAGAGCAATGTCAGGCATGTTGCTAACAATGTCCCACAGGGAACACCAAGCTGCAAGTCCAGAGTAGGGCTTTCATGCTTGATCCAGCAGCTAAAAGCTCTGGATGAAGTCATCCATCCCCCCTGATTATGGCATTTATTACTTATGAAAAGAGCAAGAACAAAAGGGAGACAGAGACAGAATTACTAAAAAAAGCAATTTTATTGAGCAAAATTTTACTTGTATGAGAACATGGCACAGCTTATGTGGCTAAATGTAAAGGCATGGTCACATTTAGGCTTGCTGTGTGTGCCTATGTATGTGAGTGAGCGAGAGTGAGAAGATACAAAGTAAAGCACGTGTGAACAAAGAATGGCAAAAAGCGCAAATGACGGACAAAGAGGCGAGGAAGAGAGAAAGAACGAGTAAAGTCAGTGATGGATGGAACTGATTGAGTTTGAATGAAGCCTTTTTCATCGCTCTTCCTATCCCCTCTACTCATTTAGGTCACCAAATCACTTCATTCTCTCTTTCGGCAGTGATAGCCGTCTTAATTTATTTCATTTTCTCAGTTGCTCTCGCTCTCATACCAATGAAAATTATTCGCTTCGCTCCTATTCCAGACAGAATACCAAAATGATCAATATTTGAAAACAAAAAGATCAGAAGTAAAGCTTTGGCTTGGCTGACAGTGCAAATGCGGAGACATTAGCATTTACAATTAAACCATCAACCTGACGGCACGTAAACAGTATGGTGCTACGCAAGGAGCTGGTTCAATAATTACTCTAAAAGCACAGGCATCAGAGCTGCACAGCTCTGTCACTGTGGCAGCCAATTCTAAAGCATGGATAAAAGGATCTTGTCACTTACTGCTGATTACATGGTTTCAGGACTGCGTACATTCTCCCTGCCCCTCCTCTGAGGGCTTTCCTGCTGTCTTCTCCTGTGATATTTATTCTGTTAAACCGTTCCTGTGATGTCTGACTGACTGTTTGCAGGTAATACCTGGATGCCTCCCACTGGGATTTTTATGACAGGCCTTCTACACAGTGAACTGTTTTATGCAGTTAAGGCATAGATTCAATGTTTTGAGGAAAACGGACTGATTCTACACTGGGTGTCTTCAGCCATTTTTGCCATTACACACCTAAATCAATTCTTCCATTAAGCAGATATCCCATCTTTTTTCTCTTTGTCCCCTGTTTGTAGCTACTGTTCTGCTGGTTTCTGTCCTCTAGCAATCTCTTATTTATTAATTTTTTTTCCCTGTCCTCATCTCCCAGTGTGTTTTCCATTGCCAGCCATGTGCTCACATCTTTAGATATCTATTCCCCGTTGCTCTCCTCTCTGTTCTCCTTTCCTCGTGGCCTTGTGCAGATGTCAGATCAGACCGAACAACATGACCCACAAAGAGGGAGTGAATTCCCTTTGTTTTGCCAGTCGATTTGAAAACCTTCCTGTACGCTGTATGTAGACCCTTGAACTGTGGTTGGGAACATAAAACGATACCAGAGTAAGCGGTGAGGGGCTCACCATCCACATGAG
>CAAE01014597.1:1082030-1094417 GCA_000180735.1 Tetraodon nigroviridis
AGCTTGTAGTCATGTCCTAGCTCTAAGCCATTTAGCGTATTTTACCTGAGGTCAGCCACAGATAAATAAGGAGGACAGGTAAAAACCATCAACAGAGGCTTAGCGCCAGAGGTGATAGTAGAGGCCTGGACCCAGACCTTTGGGTGGTGTAGCAGGTGCCGTGCATGTCTTCCATTCCTGTACTATTTTAGTACAGTGTGTAAACTTCATATATTTTTTGAGACTGTAAAAAATAAATCTGTGTTAAATAAAATATTAACTTTATGCCCAGTCTGAGTTCTCCATGTTACCATCGGCTTTCTCCGAAACCACGCTGGAGCTAAAACTTGGCACTGCACAGGCAGAGAAGACAGCCTCAGGGGCCACTTTTCAAGGACCAAAACATAATCAATGTTGTGCATAAAAGAAAAGTATAGTGTGGTTGCATCACTTCCATGTTTACACCTTCAGCGGTTTTATAGTTTATAGTTGTTGCAGAAAAAAAAAACCAAAAAAAAGGTCCACATTAATCTGGGTTGTTTAGCTTTCTTACAGACAGATGAGGTGCAGTGTGTAAAAAGTATAGATGAGAGGCATGGGAGAGCCACAACCGAAGCAGGAGGCTGTTTTCTTTGCTCCCTGGACGGTAAAGACAATAATAAAATAGAGATTTACCAACATTAAACTGTCCTGTTCTAAACTGACTATAATAATTGAGAAATAATATTTAACTTATTTGTAGTCTGCTTAAACGAATGTGTTGTGCACCTACTGTATATTATGAATGAGGACTTTCTGGCATTTCTAGACCAAATTTACTTGACAGGCCTCACCTGTAATGACGTCCAGGTTCCTTGGAGCAGATTGTAGATGTAGATGTGATTTAGCCTTTTAGATTTCAGTTGCAGAATGCTGCAAGGTTGTCGCTGATTACACACTTGCCAAAATGATTTTTGGAGAAGCTCGGGAGATTTCAGACTAGAGGTTGTAATCTGGACAGCCCATATCCCGCCTGAGCTGGAAGCACCAGGGTCTCCAAACAGAGCTGCAGAACAAGAGCAGGGAGTTGAACAAACCTCCATTGTTATCACAAACACACTATAGCAGATGAGTTTTTAATTCCTTGAAACACCCACTGAATTGAAAAAAAAAATCTTTGTAAACCTGTGATAAAGCACACAACTCCCCAGTTTGCAGAGCTAATACAATCCTACTATCCCACTGTTGTATGTCCCCAAGATGTTATTGTGCATGTAAGCTGTGCACAGAGACCTCTTTAGAAACAAAGCAATCAAGCATGAAAAACAAGTAGACACTAACTCCCACTGCCTTCTGCCCAAATCACACCCGTTTGCAGTCCAGCATGCAGTCACTTACAGTCATAACTCAAAAGTGCAAAAAAACCCTCTTCCTATTATGTGCGTCTAAAACGGCCTTGGGGAAATATGTTTTAGGCTTTATTTATTTTGTTTTTTAAGCAGTAATCGAGTTGGGAAATAGATATTGTTAGCCAGCGCTTGTTATTGCAATCACGTTAGATAAAAATGAATATAATCTTCTGCTGACTGTTGAAATCCAAAAGGATCGCTTTATTTTTACATGATAATTAAAATTACTCATTGGTGCAGTTGTAATGAGGCTTTTGTTTTCCTTTCATACCGCTTAGCTTAACCTTGCAGTTAATGAACAGGCAATTGTCTCCTCAGGAATTGGATTTCAAAGGAATATGAGTGCTTCATCCAGCTACAACGACTGTAATGTGCAGAAAACGCAATGAGATTTTAGACATGATTACAAATAATAATAATAATGATAATAATAATAATAATAATAATAATAATGATGACCGTCACTTGTCCAAAACTACTCCCATGTGCAGGTCGATCCTGTAATCTAGATCAGATTCCTTCTAACACAATACTTTTTATTATTTAATCCAAAAAAAACTAATAAGAACCATAGCAATGTAATTGGCGCATGGCGGTTATTTTGCTTTTTATTTATCTGCACAGTCGTGATCCACCTATATTTTTTATATGGATCTGCTCCATCTCACTAATGAGGCTCGTGCGTCAAGTAGCCCTGACTCAACTGTGAAATCTATGCACCAATTACTCGCAAACCCCAGTCAGCAGCGAAAAACTGGAAGAACAGTTCTAAGAACGTAGGATGAAAGAGAACATGCTCAGTATTCTAGTGTTTTCTGTTATTGCAGTAAAAATAACACTTGTTACATAGGACGACATCCTGATAAAAATGATTATTCCATATTTCCTTCTCATCAGAAATGAGAAGTTCAACTTCTGGAGCACAGAAATGTAAATACGGTGGGTAGCAGCGCATCACTCTAACTTTCTTGGACTCTTATTACACATGAGAAAGATAAGATTTTAGATAAGTCAGGAGTTGACCAAAAATGTCTTATTTAAGTTTTAATAATAAACTTTTCAATAAACTATTAAAAAGTTTGTGGAAGTAACTGTTTCCAGATCTCGAAAGAAATTAAAAAACACAAGTTTAAGTAATGAACGGGTGTCCACGCATCTGTGACAGATGTGTAGACGTGTAGGAGCCAGGATTTTTGTGGGAGCATCGGTATGTTTATGCATGAATGTGTTGCGTGAGGGACTGCATGACAAGCAGCGTGAAGGCTGCCGAGCTTACATCTGAGAGGGTGTCTGTGAGCAGGGGTAACATGACATGTGACAGGCTGAAGCATGCGATTCAGACAGATGACATGTCTGACACTCTGTGACAATGTGGGCTGTCATGGTGGGAATCATTCCAGAGACCTTTTTCTTTCCAAAAACTCCAAAAACGCAGAAAAGTTTCACTGTGGTGTGGTTGAGCAAAAGTCTTCAAACGCCCACAGTTGGCAGTGCCAACGATCAAATTACATGTATATGTGGAGGGTGGTGTGTATATAAAGACAACCACTCTAACATTTACAGTTTCTCAGACCAACTGTTTGCACATCAATGTCTCACACATCCTTTTCTTTGGTACGTTGCACATCTGCACACACTTACCTCACTGTTTACACCTGTTGTGTTTTTTAATTGATACCCCATTTTGGTATGTGTCTTTCATGAATACACTCACTTTCTGTTAAACCTGTTTTTTAGACCTATGCGGCTCACATGCAAACAGAACTTGTTAACAGAGAGACAAAGATTAATTGATTTTGCAGGCCGGAAGACAAGCTGCCAATAATAGTAACTCAACTGGCAGCCTGGATCCCACACTTAAACAGCCATGTTAGCGTATTTGTGGTGGACATTTTAGTGTTGCTGGCTGTTATGAGTGGAGAAGGGCCAAGATAGATGCACAGTTAATCATTAATCCTGGAATTAAACAAAACAAAACAGACTTTAATTCCCATCAGCCAGTATTAAAACTAAAAACATCTGAATTTCTTCAACGGCCTAAAGGCCTGTCAATGAATTCTAACCTTTGTCTGATTTTTGTGTTTAATTAGGAATCTTTCTGTTATATAAACTGGAACCACCTTGTTGTTTTCTCCCTCACCGAACCTCTTTTTTTCTTTCTCTGTAAAGAAGAAAAAAGAAGACATGCAGGCACCTAAATTTCCCAAATTTCTTTCAGCATCTGTAACTCAGGTATCCGTTGTTGCTGTTAACATGCCTGAAAACAGCAGCCGCCCATCAGAACTGCTAACACGTGACTGAAGGTCACTTCAGCTATTAGTGTCTGCAGTCACACGGTCAGTCCACATACATGCGCAGGAATAATCCATATCATTATCACAGTGCATCTTCTTCACATTGTCAAAGAAATGAAAAAGAGGAGTGGAGAAACAGTAAAAATATTTACAACAGGATAAAAGGAGAAAAGAAAGTGTTGGAGAAGAGTGTGCAAAAATTAAATGGTCGGCAAAAATGGGGAATGGGAAGGAGAAAACAGCACGAGGAGGGGGCCAAGTGGTTGTATGAGTGTGTGTGTGTGTGTGTGCGCGCGCACGTCTGTGTGTGTTGAGTGCGTGTCATGTGTTAATGCCACTTTTCATGGTGTGACTTTAAAAAAAATCTGCATGTTGGTACAAACAGCAGTGTTGAATCGTGACATTTTAAGATTGTTAAAACGCCCTCACACACTTCACATCAGTCAACAATGTGAGGAGTGTGGAGATGCTCCCATTTTTTATTCACATGAACAGATTAGGTTGCCTGCTGAAGCTTTAGCCAGTAGTAATACAGCAAATCATCAATTCTATGTTTTAATTAGGTTGAATTGCTACAACCCCCCTTTTCTTCCCCTCACAGCAGGCTGTAACTCAGTCTGTACATTTACATGTGCAATTAAGGTGATAGTAGATCAGCTGGAACACTGCATTGGACATCTGTCCTTGTTCTTGGTTGGAACCCAGATCAATTGAATGGAAAAGTGTGCTGCAAAATTGATGTTACATCTCTATTTCAGAATGTTAGTACTAAATCTTTTTTACCTTCATCTACTTCTAAAACGCTGTAGTGTATTCCAGACATGCTAATGTAAATAGCTTAATTTAAAGATTTTGTTGTTCTGAAAAAGAAGAAAAACATCCCTCACCTCCCACCCTAAGCCTTCATTGCACACATAGCTGAAAACAAACATCAGAACAAGACATTTACTGTCTTATTTAAGTGTATGCCATAATCTTACACGTTTTGCTGCTTAAACCAAAAGGCATCCGCATAAAAACGAAGCCTACACAAGGAAGTTAATTACCAAGCTGATTCTCAGTGACTTTGCCTGCAATAATAACATTAAGAAGCAGCAGCACTAAATCTAAGCAGAAAAAGTCAAACTATGCAAACATCCATCAAATGTGTGGCCATCTTTTAAACATGAAAAAAAAAAAATCAAAAGGCAACCATCTGTTTAGAAAGAGACATCTTCTTCTGGAAGCTTTTGTGGAAATTTTGTAAGTAAAAAAGTTTCTGATGTACATCAAATAAGATGGATTTACTAAATCACAAATCAAATGAAGGCAAATGCAAATAATGACTCTAAACCAGTGCCCCTCCCATCGTTCACTGGCCAAGAAGCCAATAGCTGTGGTGCCATTTTGTTTTCTGTGCTAATATGTCAGCAAACAAAAATAAATAAACTGCTTATTTCCACCAGTTAGGGTTAGGGTTCTTGGTACATACTCATCAGAGCCCCTTCTTTTCTGTTTGCGTGTATCATTCCAAATGCCAGAACACACTGAAAAAGAAAACTAACCTATTGAAAACCCTCCCATGGAGCTTGACTCTCGTCCCTGTTATTACACAGCCAGGCACAAAGGAGAATCTGTGTACGCAAATACATGATGGCTGCAGAGGTACGAGCGCTCTAACGGGCAGCCCACCCACCCTGTGGAAGAAAAAACCTTTTAGAGTTGTCTTTGTCAAGAGGAAGGACCGCTGATAGCGGCACGTGTATCGGCAAGGGTGCATTTTTATAATTTCTCGCAGTGGTCAACTTGTTTTGTGAGGAGAAAAAAGTATTTTATTCATTTCTTGGCTGTATTTTTTATGTAAATTGTAAGTGATAGAAAGTCAGGCCATCTGCTGTGGCATCAATCAACGCGTGTGCACAGTCAGCGGTGGTCAAGTGGTGCTCTTCGCTAAACGAGTCAAGAGGCAGCGAAGACATTTCATCTGTAGCCTTCTATTAGCCCCATAAAAACTAAATTATCATAATAGAGCCAGACTGGATGGATGGCATAGCCTTTAGGTTTAGGATGAAAGGGTAAAAGCGTTAAAAAAAAGGTGAAGTCATTACCTGAATCAATTATATCTGATCTGTTATCCGTTTCTATTGTTTCTCATTTGACAGTGCTGATTTACTACCACTCATCAAGAAAATAGGTTACTCAGACTGTTTTTTCTCTAAATAAACCTGCTATAATGCAGCTACCTTATCGCACCAGAAACTGTTGTCCAGGCAGCAGCTGCGGAGGGTAAAGAGTTTGTTTTTATAGCAGTGGCGCCTTTGCAGCCACACACTGGTGGTGGGTGCTAACAGGAGGCTGACTCGCTGCATCCAGCTCTGCCACCAAGCTGTGGTCGGCACATATTGGAAAATCAATTACCAATCTCACTAAAGTCCCCTGCACACAAGTACACACACACACACACACACACACACACACACACACAATCTGCAATTCTTCCATTTATTTCAGCACACACTGTTTCTCCTTTCCACAAAACAGCCTTGTTCACACTGTATTGAAGCTCTCATGCACCAACAGTCCACACCACGTTTGTGTTTGTGTGTTTGCGCTTGAGAGAGAGAGAGAGAAAGAGAGATAGAGTTTGTGCGTGTGTGTGAGGGATTAGTCTGCAAGCTGTAGTGTCTCCCGCATAAAGATATGGAGATGTATGCAGATATCAATTTATCATCCTGAAATGGAGCGGAAGAAAGAGATGGGGATGGGAAGAAAGAACTGAAAGAGAGGTGAAGAGGGGACAATGAAAGCAGAGGAATTCATATCACGTTCATCAAGCACGCACACACGCCATTTCTTAAAAATGCTAAACGACTGCATTCATACCTGCATAACAATAGGAGCAGCCCAACAATCAGTCATTCATTCATCTAGCCAGCACAGACCTGCTCCAGGAGCACTTTTTTTTTGGCTAACTTCTCTGTTAAGGTATTTCTGCAGAGAGAGCTCTTCATAGATGTTGAAAGTTGAAGGTTTGCTTCCTTTGTCAGCAGCAACAGTTACATGCAAACTTACTTTACAAAGATGCAGCTATTCATACCAGCATGCAGCCGCTGATGAAACAGAAGCAGCATGTCTGCCTTCCTGACTGGTGTTGAGGCAAATTGTTTGCTCCTCTTCTATTTTTACATGTTTACTTTGTAAGTAAGTTTACCTCTGTTTTTCTTTACTTTGATGATATTGTGTATGACAGAGTTCAGGTTACACAAAAAACTTTATTTGGTGTTGTTTTAGTTTGTCATATGTTAATAAACTTGTCTTGTTATGGAGAAAAAGGCAACCTTGTTTCTCAGGCAGGAGGCAGCTGCACTCATTCCCCTCTCACATTAATGCCTGGTCTTACTCTCATTTCTCTCCCCTGCATCTCATTCCTTCACCAGGTGGCCAACATAATATCTGACACTGACCAACACTGGAAAACAAACATCTGTTTAAGCTACTGTTTGTGAAACAGAAATATATTGAAAATTCCAGAGATTCAGTTTATTTCTAAATAGAATGTGGTCGGAAATGTTGCCCTTTAAGGAGTTTATTGCCAAAGCAATGCCTAAAACAACCAGAGAGCCCTTTAAACTTGAGAACACAGGAGAAATACAACCTAATTTAAAATGCTAAACTCTGCATCTGAAAGAACACAGATGTGACAGAATATTGACTGCATTCAAACTCTGTCTTAACTCTGTTATTCGTTTCTTGGCACACACAGGGGAGAAGATACCTTTAAAACATTCGGTGGCCCCCGAGCAGCGACATTTGAAGCCTATCATCAGCACTCACTTGATTAACTTTGAGCTGTGAAAATTTTATCCAGTGTGGGACAATGAGATTTTCATTTAAAAGTTACTTAAGTTACGGGACCAAAGCTGAGTGATGCCCACAGAGCAGCTGGAGTCAGGAACGACTTAAGCAAAGATACCAAATGTAGGATGTGAGTGGAAGCAGGTGATTTGGAGGAGAGAGCAAAGTCAGTGAGGGGAGGTGATCGGCCTCTGCAGCTTGGCATGACCCAGACATTTAAAAAATGTTTATTAATCAGTATAATCAACATCATCACAAAGGAAATAGATTTTCTGGACTTACTGGTGCATTTATAAGATCTGATGTCAACCACCCAGAGTTGTGTGAGGTTTGAGCAGCACTAATGCCTGTTTTTATAGCTCTTTTGCAGGAGAAAAGTGGCAAAATAAGGCCTCAGAAGACAATCGGCCTGTCAGTGTAACATCACACCAGGTCACAATGTGACCTCAGTGTGTTTGAACGTATATGTGCACCTGTTCTTCCATGTGGTCAACTGCTGTCTGACTGCAATCCAATCACTGAAAACACCCTTTAAAGTCTGGTATTAAAGCTGGCCTGGGGGAAAAACACTATTACTTACACACACACACACACACACACACACACGATGCAGCCAGGACATTTGACAGTTGAGTCAAGGGGCTGATGCTTTTTTACTGTGTCCTTCAAACAACAGACACGCACATGCAGTGCATTCAGTCTCATTTATCTCTTCTTCAAAAGCTGCATCAACAGGCAGGAAGAGAACGAAACAAAGAGAGAAAAGGATGAAAGACAGGGACACCAAAGTGCCGACTCTCAGTTTTATTGGAGCTGCTGAAAGCCCTTGGCAGACTGAGCAGAATGAAATTGCCTGTGCTGATTTGATTATATCTGCTGTGTTATTTTAACAACAACAAAAAAACCCCCAATGTTTTATGCGCATACATTCTGTAAAAATGACAGTGCCTTACATTCTCAAACAGTGTCTTTATGCACATAAATAAAACACATTTTTAAAATGTTAGCTTGCAAATGCTAATGTTGCTACCATATATTCTCTATGTGAGTACGTAGCCTAAATTTCAGTTAATGCGCAGAATCACTTTGCGCAACTTGTCTGCTTTCCTGGTATTTGCCATGAAAAATGTTTTGATATTTCAGAATGATTTGTTTGTGATTTATGGCTCCTGTTATGCTCATGTTGACATTTTTATTGTGCACACAGAATTAATCATCAAAATTGCCTTTTTAAATGTGCTACTATTAACTAATGATCTGTAATAATACACATGTAAGCACATAAAGGTCTGCTACATGCATAT
Organism: Tetraodon nigroviridis; assembly: GCA_000180735.1. Lineage (NCBI taxonomy): Eukaryota > Metazoa > Chordata > Actinopteri > Tetraodontiformes > Tetraodontidae > Tetraodon > Tetraodon nigroviridis. The sequence continues at coordinate 1,090,830 of CAAE01014597.1, forward strand.
GTGGTGTGCTACACAACTACCTCTACTACTAACTCTGCAAAGCTCTCACATGTGTGTTTAAATGTGTACACAGTACGTGAAGCATAGCACTGCAGGGAGCTAATGCTGTGCTAGCATGCCATGTCTGAGATACGGCCTGCAGGCAGGGAGGTCCCGGCTGGCATCAACAATGTTTAATAATTCATACTGAACAGACGTTATTACATCCAGCTCTTATGCATACCAGTCATTCAGACACCACCATTATCTTCTACAAACACGCTCATGCGCCGAAGCAACCGGTTGTCTTCATCACTGCTGTTCTGGCTTCAAACAGCTGTTGGAAGGGTGGGCTCAGGGGGGAAAGCCGGGGAGAAAGTTAATGTCTTTACATGTTAATAAGGCAGCTGGAAATGCTGCAGCCAATATAAAGATAATCCATAATAGATAACCATTAACAAATCTGAGCCGAGGGAGTGAGCCACAGCGATGGGAAAAGGTGAGGAAAGACGGAAAAAATGCAAAGGGAAGAGATTTAGTCTGAATTCAGCCTGTGCCTTAGACATATAAAATAATTTACATTTTACAGTAGTTGCACCTGTGGGAATGTCTTGAACCACATAAGAGCTTTCTCGATACAATAGCAAAAATTGTATTACTTGCAGCATGAGAGAGGAGAACAGATTAAAGACCAAAGGGGCCCTGGCAACTTAAATAAAAGAGAAAAATAAAAACGGATAAATTTTGAACTAATTAACCTGTCTAAGCCCAATAAGAGCGGTGGAATATAAAATAGGTTTATTCAATGAAATTATGTAAGGAACAGGTGGTAGATACAGCTTTTTGTGGGGGTGTTCACATGCTGTTGATTGATCGACATCACCTTGGTTTTCCTGTTATTTTTTTGCCACCTGCTCTTGTTTGTTTAAATCTGTGAACAGAAGAGTGAAAACCTCACCTCACCTTCAGCGGCAGCCTACCAAAAATTACCCAGAAGGAATGTCTCATCTACATCACATACAACCAACTCTTGAAGGTGGGGAAGACACTTCAGCTATCAACTTTTGACATTTATACTGTGTTACAGTACTAAAGTTAAACATTTTGAACAGCACTTCTGCAGATAGAAACCCAACCCTGACGTGGACATTTGTTTTAAATCTGCATCTTTTGAGCTAACCTACTATGTCCCAGTGTGCTAGTTAATGACATCCTGGCTAATCCGTTTGTGGAATAATAAGAATGTTGTTTTTGTGCTGAGACAAATGCAGATGGCCGGAAGGCAGTGTGTCCTCAGCTCTCCAGAGGTTAAAGATGTTGACAGCTGCAGGTGACAGTGTTCTCATACAGGCTCAGTAGATGGAAGCAGAGTTGCTTTTAATAAGAATGACAAACACCTCTGGTAATTCAGGGAAATAGCCATTGCCACTGTAATCCACTAAAGGTAAAAAAAAAGCATTTTAATCATTGTGAGGATGCAAAACTGCACAGCAAAATGTTGCTCAGGGCCTCAATTTGATGATGTGCATCTGTAGATGTAATCTAGATGGAGCCCTGGTTTGGCTCATGGCTCATTGTCTTTTGTGATTGGAGGTTAATCTTACAAGAGTGAATGATGTGAGAATCCTTAGCAGATGCACCTCCATTCGACTTGGCCAAATAAAATTCAGACATTTTAAACCGCTGAACATTCTGCTTTGCACAGCAATACTCCCCTCCCTTTAAGACTGCCTTCCAGCTTGGTGCGGTTTAAAAAGTGCAGCAGTCAGTACTGTGATTTGATAGTTTTTCCGATTAGCTCTGAAGTCCTAATGGATGGCTGGAGCAAGTTGGTGAGCTTCCATTCATTGTGTTATTGACTATCACTGCTGCTAACTGAATGACATCTGTTGAGGGCATCTGTTCCAAGGACAGAGGGCTATTACTGCAACACACACACGCACACACACACACACACACACATCAGAAGCAGAGACACACTAAAACACACCCCTGGAAGAAAGCTCCAACGACGGATCCAAAATTGTGCATACTGGGAAACTTTTACCCTGTCTCCAAAGTTTATTATTATTCCCATTCATCAAAGCTCTTCTGAAAAAGAAGCAGGACCGATGTTTTACTATCGGACTTCAATAAAACCACCAGAGTGGTCCAGCAAAAATAGTCTCATTGCTTTTGGTTCTGCTAAACTATTTCAGCAGAAAAAAAAAAAAAAATTGAAACAGTATCTCTACACTCTGACATTAAAGATGTTCTGCAATGTAACAGGAGCTGCGGTACCTACAGGGTCACCACCAGGTCATCACTAGTGAAAGAGGACATTTTTGGCAAGTGAGAACTTTTTGGCTGGCTCTCACATTTCTTTGTGATTGATGGCTGGGGTAAAGAGATGGGAAATACACTGTCTATAGAAGTCCTCACAATAATAGAAGGACAAGAAGGTGTGTGTTTGATGCAATTTACATTCAGGTCATGATGGCACTCTTATCGGAAATTCTCATTATTCCAAAGACCAGAAAGTGGTGTCACACACACACACCCACACACCCACGCCAGAAATCAAATTCTGATCACTGCACTCTGCCCATTTAATCTCTCCATCTCTTCGTCTTTCTTTTTTAGCTTCACCATGCTTATGTTCTAAAATTTGTCCTTGTCTCTCTTTTCTCTGTCCCATCTGCCTTCGGTCTGTCCCTCTAATGTCTAATTGGTGTAAACACTCAGAATAGGTTATTAGGGACACCTTGTTGTGACACTGGAGCATTATGCCCCCCCATTACTGTGGCATCCTCTCCTGCCCTGTGTTTAATGCAATCCTGCCGACCTCATTATGTCCTTGTCTCGATGACCTCTCGTGTAACGACATTTTCTCATTAATACCTCATTTTAGCTCAGGTTGAAATGACATTGTTTCCTCCTATGAAAGCCAATACACGGGGCGTATTTGAACGTTCTTTTGCTTTCTGAGTACAGGAAAGGGAAGTTTAGATCATTATTTTTGTGCTGAAACACCTAAAAAAAATTTCTGTTACAGTTTAACCAATTATGAACAAAAATGGGTTATTGGTTTGTGCATTCCTGTAGAAAACAAACCCTCCAGATTGTTTGGGATGTCTGGCCGTTGCTGCAAAACAGATCATTTTGTTGCACAGAGTCAAACGTGAAGATCTGTCTCAATATGCTTTGTAGAACAAGTACATGGAGAAAGTTATTAGGTCGCATGGCGCCTTTCTAGCCATCTTTAACCACTCAGACTGCTTTCTATTACAAGTGTGCAAGTGAGACAACCTCGCAAAGCTCACCCAGCATGCATATTTATGCACTAAGGGTTTCAGGTGCAGTTTAACTGTGATCTCATTGTGCTTCAAGTGCTTTAATTGGAAAACAGTAACTGACTTTAACTGAAGTGGTTTAATTCTTTAGACAATGAGACTGAGGACGCTTCTCATTAGGTTTTGCATGCTGGAGTGATTCTCGGCGCAGACTGTTCTAGCCATATAAGCTGAAAGTAGAATTGTGACTTTTAATGAAATGCTGTTAGACCTGAGCCACCATGTATGCACTTTGCTTCTGCACAGACTTCCCATTGATACTGACCTGAATTTATCT
>CAAE01014597.1:1094552-1106301 GCA_000180735.1 Tetraodon nigroviridis
AAGGAACGTCGTTGATTGGACTGAGGACGCTGGGTGACTCAGACCCCACAGAAGACGTCGCTGCGGCAGGACAGGGGACAGAAATTAAAATAACAGGATCTTTATTGTGATGTCTGAAATGGGGAAGAAAGTTCAGTACACTCCATGCTAATTTATTCTGATCAGCAAGCTTTTCACCCCCGCTCCTCTGTTGCAGGAAAGTACTGTACTCTTTAAGAAAAGCACAGGAAGCTTCTCGGTTGCACTGTTTTTCATGCTGCTTCTCTGGTCTCTGCTGTTCAGCTGTTCAAATCCAGCTGTGCAACTTGCCACAGCTCACACAGTTCGCACAGTTTGGCACTGACAAGACTTTACTTGAAGCAAAAAATGGCACCCTAGACGCCAGAATTTCCACCTTTGCTCCTTTGGGAAACTGCATACACTTTTGCTCTTTTGCTGCCTTTTACCAAAGTCTACAAAAAGCCTGAAAGCTTTTTAACAAGTTTCTTTTTTTCATTTGTTTCAAGCTGACTGTGGGAGCGGTGTCAGTCAGTCTGTAGCATGCAACTTGTTCAGAGGAAGCAGCGTGGGTGACATTTCTCTCTGGCACACTCTTTCACTCATTTGCTGTTTCCAATTTCACCTCCTCTTTCAATACATTTCTCTTTCTCTGACTAAAACAGGGTGTGATGACTTTGTGACAGCATGACAAAAAAAGAGCCCGTTTTGAAGTTGAAATGTAAGGTTCCTGTCAGAAGAGGAAGAGTCGGGGGTCTTTGTGAGGAATGAGTTTGTGTCTCTGTGTGTGTAAAGCCCTTTGTGTGTATGGAAAGTTTGGAAATTTGGGGTGTTTTCTGTGAATGACAGGTGGTGGGTGAAGGAGGGAACATGGAAGATTTAAAAATGGCTTGATGGCTTGACTGATGGATTGTTTGATTGATTGTCATAGGTGATCCAAAAATTGTATATAATCCAATCATTTTTTCTTTCCAAAAGCATTCTAGAGTGAGTATTTGTCTTCTTTTTATTTGGAAATTCTTGCAAAACTGTCAGTTATTGCTCTAGAATCAGGTTAATTAATCAAGTGACAAAAATAAATAAATAACAAAACCCTAAAATTATCATGTTAGGAAAACTTTACAGCTTCTATTATTTCTGCTGGTCGTGCTTGGATAAAAGGAAAACTCTTTCCCACACTGTACACTGTACATTGACAATTTTCTTTTGATTTTTCTGGTTCTTTATTTCATTGCGTGCACAGCCAGATTCAGTTTGTCCTTTTTCTTCTGCTCATCTGCTCCAATTTTAGAAAAAAAGGTTGTGGAAGCTTAAATTGCCAATTAAATAATATAAATAATGCATTATTTCTAAAAATTATTCATCATGTGCCAGTGCCTTCATTTTGACACAACAATGAAAGCACATTTTACATATTCAAATTGTAAAGTCTTTGGTGCTGGGTAATAAGAGCAGTGCTCAAGGGCTCACATTTTTCAGCCAGGTATTCAGTCCTGGTCTCGCTGCTGCCTCCCAGTCAAAGAATCATGGAGCCCTTGAACTAATTTACCAGGGAGTCACCTCTCTTTCCATTTGGACACACTTCCAAAAAATCTAATTGAAGTCCCCCTTTAAAAGGCCCCCATTGCAAACAAGAACTGGGTCTCTTCCTTTCTTTGAACCATTTGTCATGCTCCCTCTTTGTTTTGTCCATAAATCTCCGTTCCTAGCTGTCCTAACAAAGACAGCGGTCGATCACTTCTACATTCTGGGACTTAAAAGCTTCCCTGCCATCCAATGAGACAAATGTGTGTGTTCTTTTTAAAACGAGGACATTTAGTGTGTGTGTGTTGCAGAAACAGATGTAATATCACAAAAAACATCTGTCTCCAGTGTGTCAAAAGGGGCCAGATATGCAAAGCTCTCTACTTGGCAGAAATACGATGTGTTCGTGTGTCTGCACACGTGTGTATATGTGAGATGAGCTTTTAGCTTTTATTGCTTCATAAATCTGCTTCTGGAATCTAGCTGGGCCTCAATGTGTGTGTGCATGCACATTCATGTGTATGTGTGTTTTAAAGCCACGTGTGTGTTCCAATTAGTGGGTACCTCAGAAAACCTAAAGTCAAAAGTTCTGCTTTTAGTATTTAGCCAGATTTGAAACAAAAACTAAATCACTCATCATTGAGAAGAGTTATTAGCACAGTCACTTCACATCAAGGAGGTTTTTGTTTGCCTGCTCAGCCTGTGTCTGTGTGTTTTCCAGTTTCCTTCTACAGTCCAAAAACATGCATTTTGTCTTGATCGGAGATCCAAAATTGCACCTTTGTGAGAATGATCCGTGTGTCCTGTCCCGCACTCCCTGCAACCTCAATTAAGGGTAAGTGCCAGTTAATGGAAAATGGTTAGCTGAACGTGTCAATTACAAAAAGTAAACCTGAAGAATGCCGCAGCAGGATATAGGTGATCTAGGATTACATTCTTTCTATTTTGGTGGCCTCAGCTGGTCGAAGCAGCAGCTTCTGTCTTTTACCAGAAAGCTAATTGTCCAATGTCAGTTAAAAGAATTCAAGAATTCTGATCTAAAAGTGATCCTACTGACCACGCCCCCACCCCCACCCCCAAGTCAGTACCAGCAATACCATTTGGCTGTTTTGACTTTGTGTCTGAAACAAAATGTAATTTTAGGATGATCCAGACAAAAGGAAACCGTGAAGGTTTTCAGTCATTTTCTATTATTTGGGGATTTGGTGAGATTAGATACAGAAAGCAAAAAAAAAAAAAAGACAGAGAGAAACAGGATGTTCCACTGGCCAGCCTACATCAACACTTCAGAAAGATCTACAAGGCAAACAAACAATGAGTAAGAGAAAGTAAAAAGGTCAGGTGATGGAGGAGAACATACAAAAAGAGAAAGGACAGTAAAGAAAAAGAGAAAAAGAACCAGGAATTAGGAGGATGAATAGACAAGAAGAAGGAGGAATCCTGTCAACATCTCAGAGCTGCCGCGGCTGTCAGATGAAAGACTTGTCCTTAACATGAATTTGACCTTTCCGGACACACAAATGCTGAGCTGGGTTGTTGGAATTGGCAGCATGTGATTCAGAATGAGACGTAGCACTCGGATTTTTCATACTGACTGAACTGAAATGTTCTTTCTGGAATGAGCAATCGGGGTAAATTGTGCAGAAAAATAACTCATGAAGGATGCGTGGAATGCTTTTAAATATCCTGTCATTTATCACTGAGAACTATCTTTTTTTCATATAATTTGCCTCCAACAACCATCAGGAGTTAATGAAAATGACTTTTTGCGTTTGTATCCCTTGTTTGTATTTATTTTATTTCAGAAAGAGGTGAGAAATTTTAAAAAAGCATAAAAATGACACCAAAATTTCAGCTATGCAAAACAAATGTTGTCAAAGGTTCTGCCAATGAAGAGCAAATACACTTCTCTTCCCCTTTGAAGCTCGTCTGGAAAGTGACGTGAGGATTTAACTACAAAAGAGCGACAGGCAGACCGTTAAAAGAGCAGTCTTCAGCTAAAATAAGCCGCTTTCACACAATGCCAGTTTTATTAGTTTTCTAAAATAAACCAAAGCAGAAATGAAGCTCTGACGGCCTTATTGAAAATGACAGAAGTCTAAAACAGAAGAAGACACAAGAAAGGGAGACTTTGGGAGGGAAGAAAGAAACAGGCAGTCAGAGAATCAGTTCCCATTTTGCCTGTTCTCTCCATTCATATTTTAGCTCTGGTGCGTTCTAAAGGTACTGGAAAACTGTATATTTAGTAGTAATAGTACATTACATCCCCCATCTCCACCTCCACATCTATTTTAGTGAGATTCTGTCCACAGTTGCAAAAACTAACTAAACACTAAAAAAAAAGCTGCAGTCTTTTGTCAGATATGTGAATAATGTGGAGTTTTTGTAAAAAACACAAAAAAACAGCAACATAAACACACACGCACACATACACTGAAAAGGGAGTGAAGAAAAGCCGGAGAATAAATATGAGAAGTGATGAAAACAAAAGGTTCCACAATAAACATATTGCATCAACCACTGAAAAATATGATTATACAGTTATATCTCTACATCACTGCACGATGAGCTGTGGGAAAATTCCTCATGAAGCGTATTTTTCAGCCTGGCAGGTATTTTATCGGTGAATCGGATGTTGCAGCCTGTGTGTCTGATGGAGGTCAGTGGCGGTGCGTTCACAGGCCTGGCAGGAATTGAGCTGGTTCTCTTGTTCCAGCCGTGTGGCAGGATTTCTGAATTATCTCCCTGTTGACTACGGTCTACATGCTGCGGGCTTTGGCATCCTTCATCTTCATCCAGCAGTTCAAGCCTTTCTAAGCTCTTATAAAAAAAGAAAAAAAATCCCCAACTGATATGTTTATTTATCGCTACCATGGTAGTAAGGAAGTAAGTCAGTGTCTGAGGGGGGAATTGCGTGTTTTAAAGCAGGATCATGGCCAAGTTTTGTACGTGAGTGTAAACCAAATAATTTAAAAATGCGGTTACAATGGGGGCAACATTCATAAACCTGTGGAATGGGACAATGCTGCTCTGTCTTCGTGCGTAAAAGAGTGCTGTGTGAAAGCCTGTGTGTAAAAAGGAAATTTGAGAGCATAAACAATAAAAAATTCTGCTCCTTGTGTAAATCGTCAACGCAGGGTAGTGAAAGTGTTTTTATCCATGCAGTGACCCACATATGCTCCCAAGAAAGTCCTCATCAAAAGGCTCATTGTCCTCCTCCCCCCCACCTCCGTCTCCCAGATCCTCTGTCCTCTCAGTCTCTTTTTTCCTCCATGCTTCCTTCGCTCAATCAAACTCTCTTGGGGTCTCTTTATAACCCGGACTTGACAGTCCCAGACAGCCTGGCCACCCCCACTTTTTTGACTTCCTGAACCTTGCAGAAATGCGAAACCTCCAACACATACTCAGTAACGCACAGCAGCAGCAGGGAAGTGAAAACTTGACGTGAACGGTCACTCGGCATGGAGACTCCACTCCATCTTAATCAGTCTTCTGGGGGAAAAAAAACAGGTCACAAAAAGGGGAAAACAAGAAGTCAATTTATCTTCACCAACCCCAATATATAAAACTGAAAGAGACTTGAATATTAAGTTTCAAGTCATTTGGCATAGCTAAATAACTCACAATGGTGTCTGAATAGCTAAAACTCTCACAAGATAAGGCTTCATTCATAAGAGCAATTAGGAAACAATTTCTGTAATTCTAAATAGAAACTTTCTCAAACTGACTCACTTTCAGACTTTGAAAGTGTCTGTAATGAGATTTAAAGCCTCCAGAGGGAGCAGTAAAAGGAGCAGCTTGAGATTTTACACCAGAAATGTTCTGAATCCGCAGCACATTCCCCTCCTGGAACTGCCTGGGTCACATGAGAGAGACGGAATCTGCAGGTCACAAACTACCTTTTTGTCTTTACATGTCAGAAAGTTTGTGTTGTTGACAAACTGTGGAAAACAGCAGGAGCCTGAAGATATTCTGATGGGGAGCCTTCATCAGCTTTTGCTGCACACTAAAAGAAAGTGCTCTCCCCAATAATGAAACTCTAGCTGACAATCCCATTGTCTTGGTTTCCAGTTATCCCTAATGGAAGTCAGCTGTGGGGTTTCTCTTGTCAATAGCGCCATCGGAATGTTGTCCCACCGGGCAGCTGTCCAACAAAAATAGAATGACAGAGTGAGCTGTGGAGCGATGGAAAAGGGGAAGGTGGGAGAAATTATAGCAAAGAGGAAATCCAACAAAAATAGACTACACTGCAGGGTGGGGAACATGAGGGAAAGTCATTCTCAGGACTTTGGATAGAAGGAGTTTAGAGGAGGAAAGAATGAAAACAAAAGAAGCAGTTTTTTTATGCAGAACTAACATTCTGTTTGTGTAAAATTTGAATTGGCTAATATATTTTTATAGATTAAGACTGCAAATATGACAAGAGTGGGATTTTCTAATAGTGCAAACATTTACCTACAATACGAGACTTGGCTGATGCGTTCACACATCAAGCTCCCAAATTAACACTCATATTTAGGTATGTGATTTGACATATGTACATTGTAACATCTAACATCCATTTTACTTCTCCACTGTATACCCACCTGATGAATTTGCATAACTCTGAGGACAGATGGCACGCTGGCAAGGACGCTTGCCATATCTGCCTTGGTGGAGAAACAGCTTGAGTACAGCACTCATCTTCAAGAGAGCTCAACAGAGAGCCCATTCATGTGGTAGGTCACAGAACTGAGTCATCGACCGATCAGCCTGTCTTCTCCAACACCCCCATACCGTCTCTCTCAGGTGGTGCCTCGGCAAAGCTGGATTTGTGGATATCATGTGTCTGAAGGCAATGTGAGAGTGATCCATCTCTGCAAAATGGAGATCTCTGACAGATCTGGGCGTTTGCCTCGCACATGTCGCCACAATGCTGACTGAAAAAGCTGCTGTAGAGGTTATAATATGAGGTTTCATTCAAATACGCTTTCTTTCTTTCTTGTTTTTTTCCGGCGTCAGTTAAATGTAACAAGACTGTTAATAATTCACTTAATTCTGTTGTTTACTTCAGGGCAGCCCGAATGCACATCAGGTGGCTGATGCCAGGTGCTGCCCCACCTCCTGTGTTCCTCCTGCACAACATGAATCGCCTAACAGCTGTTCATAAATCCCTCCATTATTACTTAATAAATGTGGGTATGTGGTTTTGCTGAATGTGCAGCCCTTCATCAAGAACCAGTTTGCATTAGCATCACGAGTAGTTGTACTAATTGGTAACATGTCAGCGGAATGCCCCTTTCCCCCGCCTGGATTTGTCTTTGTTACACTATCGATCTTTTCTGCCCACATTCAAAAACAGCTAGAAACGAAAAGAGCCTCATATGCACCCCTCCTTAACTCTGAAAAAGGAGTTTTACACTAATTGCTTCGCACATTACCCTCTACAATTTTCAGGCACTTTGTGTGTAACCCTGACCTTTCACTTCCCAAGTTAACTCCTGAGGTCCAACATTCAGGACCCGAACCCAAGTGTTCAGGAGGTTTCCCTCACGTCCCCCAAATTGCCCTTTTCACTGCCTGCTCCCTCATTAGGGCTATTTAAAGCCTCTTCCTTTTCCTTGTGCTCTTTTACCAGTTCTCAGCTGCAGTATTTTGTTCCTCATTTGGTACAAACTACTGTTGCAATTAACAGGGCACGCCAGTCTTTAGAAGGGAGTGAATGGAAGACTTTGTGGGATTTTAGTCCTAAACCTGTAGCCCGATAGCAGAAAATGACACAAATACCGACGCTTAAACCAGTATTTACAGTTATTCATGTTTACTGTCAAACAGCAGCAGCTGCAGGACGAATGTGCTGCATGTTAACAGTCTAAATGTGGGTTTAACAGTAAAGTCACTGTGAGAAGACAGATAAGAGAGGAGAAGCAAAGATGGATGGATGTAATCTGACAAGCAGCCAGAGACGGAGAGGTCAAGGGGAGGTGGAAAAGTGGAGGACATGGAGAAGCTGAAAATTGAAAGATGGGGTGACTGAAAGAAAAATAAGGAACATTTATATTATATTTTATGTGTCAATAGTTTTTTCTCTCTGTCTCTCATTATTTTGCACAAATTTTGTCCCAATTCACACGAAATACGTGTATGAAAGCTATTGTGTGTGTGTGTGTGTGTGTGTGTGTGTGTGTGTGTGTGTGTGTGTGTGATTAGGCTCATAGCTAGAAGTCAGATTTTGCCACTCAATAAATCACATCCTATTAGCCCCCCTGACGCTTGCTTGTACTTAACTCTGAAACTCACATTTACAGACCCTGAAGGACGAGAACAAACGTAATCTTTGATTAGTCGGCCCGAGCGGCACCAGGTGTTCAGGTTTTCACTGCACGTTTGGTGTGAGACTATTCATGCGTATCACATGCGCACAGGTTAAATGTAACACTTACAGAACTCTGAGAAAATATTGGCCATTATATTTCAGAGCTTTTTTTTTACTCATAGGTTATTGACTTCTCAAATAGGTTTAATAAATGTTTCATGAAACAAGAAGAAAGGTTGGAAGGGATTTTCCCTCAGTAACAGCCTCCAAAATGGTTGAACCAAAAAACACCCCGACAGAGATATAACAATAAACAGAGTGAGATCGGTTCTACACCTTATTCTCCCAGTCATACCGATCATATAGTAAAATAAAAAGAGATAACACAAAACTAGAGGGGAAAATGGAAAGGTTTAGTTAAGAGATTAAAACACAATGATATTAAATCTGATCACAGAAGAAGAGCACTTTACTGTTGTTAGTAGTGTGTAAAAAATGATCATATTGCTTAAACTATTAACCCAAGCATATAGAATCTAGTAAAAGTAGCTCTTTAATTAAACTTGAACAGATCTGACTTTGGTGCTCCCTGGTGGTAGAACTGAAAAGGGCAGTAAAATTTAGGGGAAGAACCTATCTCACAGAACATTAAGGTCTCCACAGGATTGTTAAATGAGGAGTCTTTAAACTGTGGCTTGATTGCACATGGAGGCACCAAATTAGTAATTTGTCCTACAAAAGTCTGTGAAATATAGGAGATTTAAACATGGAGAAGAAAGAAAAAAGAGTACAGTTGGTCTGGTGGGATGGAAGGACTCAGGGAACTATGAACAGGGGTCTTGGCCTCAAATTGAATATAAGTCATCAAGTATTGGGTAGCCAGACATAACATGCCTCTGATGTTTTTAAATGGTTTAGATTTCCCAATGTACTTCCTTAACCTAGGGCCTCCAAACAGTAAAGTCAAGAAGGGATTGCACACACACACACACATCGTGACAGACATCATGTGGTTCTTATTCACTCACGTTTAATGAAATTATCTCAGGCTGGAGCAGGACCGTATTAGACATATCATGCTGAATATTTTGGAGAAGCAAAGTGTGAGTGACAGGCAGAGATCTGGCAAAAATACAGAATATCTTGATTGAAAACATGGAAATTGTATCTGTTTTCCAAATATTACTGAACTACTGAACCTTTGGTTTTACCTTTCAGATGTTTTGTTTTTTTTTTTAAACCAGCAAACGATAATAAAGGGAAAGTTCTACTTTCTTATTTGGCATATAAATGTGGAAAAAATGCACTTTTAAAAAAAAATTAACAATATTTATTGATAGAACACACTGTAAAACAGCCCTGTTAAAACTCTGTGTTCCATGTAAAATGAAATGACCTCCTCTTCAGTCTTTCAAGTGACTTAACCAGTTCACTTGAAGCCTTAACCAGTAAGGGTAAGGAGAATCTCAGCTGAGGTGTTGATGATGAAGCCATCAACATGGTGATTGTGCAGATATAGAGTCATACATTGGTTGATTGGGGCCATAAAACCATCAACAGAGAGCTCTTCAGACTCCAGCCAAGATTCAACAGCGAGAAATATAAGACTTTTTACAAAATACTTAGTTTGGGCAGAGGGCTGATGGATTGGGGGAAAAAACAGAAAAAAAAAGCTTTAATCTGTTCAGGTTCTGCTGCTCATCATCTTTTTGGTATGACTATAACTGCGGCACCTCTTTTTTCTGCGTTATGTGCAGAAGCTCTTGGGAACTCTTTGAATATTGCTGGGCCACAGGCGGTTTATTATACATTCAAGGTCTTGTGGGACTGCCTTAAGGCTGCCTCCTAGCTGCATATGCTTAGAATGCAAAACGCATTGAGAAAGGAGGCTGGTCAGATGCTTAACTTACAACTTTCTACATGAAGGACCCATTAGGTGACATAGTTTTTAATGTATCGTGACTCTGCAAGACTGAAAGAAAGTGTTTGGCTCCAGATGGCACAATGGAGTTTTTTAAAGGTCACATGTTTTTATCAAGGCTGAGTGTGCAGTGTTACAAGTCTTTGTAACATTTTAGCTTCTCTAATTATGATTGTTCAACAGTCCTCAGTATAGTTTGCAAAGACTTTTGTGTCATTTGTTGAGAAATAAGCTCACGTTGTTCACTTTAAAAGAACTGTTTACAATGGACACGTCACTGGCGCTTAATTTACCTTGTGTACTTGTCCTGCAGCGTGAGTCACGTGTTTGTCACACTTGTTGTACGTAGCTCCATGTTGTCTTTGTGTAGCCTGGTTGTCTTTTGTGCCTCTATGTTGTTTTGTTAGCACCAAGTCCTGGAGAAACTTTGTTTCATTTTCAATATGTTTTGCGGCAGCTATATATGTTTGAAAATGACAATAAAGCTCTCTTGACTTGACTTGACTTGAGAAAAGAACAATTAGACACGGTCTTAAATCATTTTCTGAAAAAGGGCTCTTTTTATACATATTCATTTGATCAGACCTATTTTTTCCTTTCAAAAAAGAGACAACTTGGATCCTTTTCCCTTTTATTCAGTATTTATTCTCTGTATGCAGACGGGAAGTTGAACAGCTCTTAAACCACACCTGCAGCAGAAACCTGAACACTGCCATCCAAACTGCCATCCTCTCCTCGCTTCTCGCTTTTTCGCCATTGCAATCTGTGATCTGCTGTCAAGTCACATCAGGTGGGTCAGTTGGAAGACAAAAGACAGAGACAGAAGACCGCCACTGACCTCTTCCTGTTTGACAGGGCAAAGAGAAAAAGAAGGGATGCAGGCAGTTTGTCAGGCTGCACCTGCACCTGATCTACAGATGCTAAGAAAAGGGGTAAAAACGGTTTATTCTGGGATGGACATGGCATTGTGTTCTGGATGTTCACCCCGTTTTTGTTTTTTGTTTTTTTTTTTTAATCGCTAACTACTGTACCCTAAGACTCTGGGTTAACAGAGAAATATAATTATGGATGTTTCCTTTGAATTACATGCAGCTTTTAGTGTGAATATTATATGAAGTGGAGGCGAATAATTCCCCCCAGACGCCTCTCTGATGAGCACAGATAGAGACCGTAAATGAACTGTGGCTGTATTACACGTACCCTGGGAACCGGACAATTAGGACTTCTGTGATCACTCATGGTGTGTGTGTGTGTGTGTGTGTGTGTGTGTGTGGTGTGGCTAAGTTTTCCATTTCCAAGAGCCTTAAACTGTGTTACACATAAATACAGGATACATTAGCAAACACCCTGACAGTCACCTGACAAGGAATAATGCACGGTCAGTGGTAATAATGGGAATAACGCAGCAGGAACTTCCTACATGTGATGTGACCTGCTGTAATGAAATGGACCATCACATGCCCATAAGGTAGAATGTCTACATATATACACACGGTAGGAAAAGCCTTCATTTCTGTTTCTGTCAGTGATGGAATATTTTGTGGTGACTGTTTCCATCACAGGGCAAAATTGAAAATAATGTTTTGCAGCTGGCAGGAAAACCACCGAGGTTATCACTAAAGGACAAAACTGACTCAAAGTTGTTACTGAAATCCAATTTGAAAGCAAATTCAGAAAACATCTGCTGACCCTTTGACAGTCCCAGTTTTCCATGTGTCCCTCTCAACCTACTTTCCCAGCCTATTCCACTGCATCAGCTGCCCTTCTTTCTTCATTTCTCACCATTTTCCACTCACTGTCTCTTCCAATCCGGCTCTCCGTAGGTGGTGCCCTTGAAAAAGGTGGTCCACTTTTGAATCAGTGGCTTCTTTGAAGTCTAGCCATCTCTTCTCCTGGTATGCAATCTATCATTTCTTCCCTTATTTCCCCTCTCATCTGCTTACCTCTCTTCTTATCTCTGTCAGCTGCTCCACTTCTCTTCTTACCAAACTTTGCTTCTCTGCCCACACTTG
>CAAE01014597.1:1171652-1184834 GCA_000180735.1 Tetraodon nigroviridis
TTTGAGATTCAAATCCAACTGACCCTTAGCTGGCTTCTGTGTCTTTTTGTTCATAGCACAACACCCAGAGGTAAAGCTTCAGCCAATTTTTCTTTCTTTCTGTGTCATACATATTCTAAACAGCTGATTTCTTGGGATTTTAATTGAATTGTAGTCATCCCCACCTCTGTCTTCTGGTTCCACTACTGCCTCTTTATTATCATAACAGCTTTTAACATCATATTATTAGTTCTTTCTACACTTGCGTATAAAAACCTGATTGTCTCAGCAGGGTTTTCTTTTTTTGTTTGTTTCTTTGCAAGACATCTGAATTTTTATTCCGGTGTATAGACTTTAAGAATCTGTGGCCCAAACTGTGATTAAAAAAGATAAACAAATGCTAAAATGTGGCAGATAAATTTGCACAACTTCACTTTGTGTCTTAAATGAAGGATCTATCTTGAGTTTTTATTTTTTTAACATTAATCAAATCATAATAGGAAAACGGTAAAGAAATGTTTCAGAGTTCCCTCCATATCAATCATCTGCTGTTGATAGGAATTAATCAGGCTGAGGCAAATTGAGATTAGAATACCCAAAAGAGAAGAACTTAGAATGAGTCATTTGTGTGTCTTAATGATGGAGCGAGTGGTGGGAGGGATAACATTGTTTCCTATAACCAGACTGACCACCTGGGACAGATGACTTCATAATGATAAAAAATGGGACTATAAGAAGAATTTTGGGAAGGGGAGGGAAGCACTAAATTAGTAATAAAGTGAGGCAGCAGCAAATTAAACAGCAGTATTTAACTTCTCTATTATTGGTGGGCAAGGAGATAAATGAAAGAAAACGAAAAGGCTGTCCAACACTGCTTTCATTAAAGGAAGACGTGAGGATAGATTAGACAGCTGAGTTAATTTATGACATGCTCGGGGATGTTTGTTTGTCTTTGCTGCCGATAATAATGGATGGATGATAAATTAGGATCACTTTATAAACTGGGCGAAACTAAACATGACTTGACTTTGAAATAAAGTCTGAGCTGAAAAAAAAATGATGAAAGAAGGGCAAGAGTAATGAATTTGAAGAAAGCCTGTAGCCCTGAATTTTAATATGAAGCCAAAGAAGACAGAAAAAGAAATAAGACAAGGCTCCGATATGACTTAGAAGTTGAAGTCAGAGATTGTTAACCCAACTGTGAACCCAAAGGTCATTTCTACAGGCAGCATACAACCTATAGATGTCTCTCTAAACTGGGATCAGCTTGGTGGCCATGCACACTGTGGTAGTTTGTGGCTAGCCACTAGCTAATTTGCATTATAAAATGGTATTTAATGAAAAATATTTAGACATCAGAGAACATGCATCTTAGAAGATGAACTGGAAGGGGAGTAATTTTAGCACAAATTAGCTTCATCTAACCTTTCAAAAAAAAGCTGTTTCATTCAGACTGGTAATGTCTGAAATAAATTGTTTATGATGTAATCCCGATCCAAATGGTAGATCTGACTGACTAAAATAAAATAGCCTAACTGACTAAATACAAAATATGGATATGGTAAAAGCTACGTTGAAAAAGGGTCAAACATTCCATTTCTATCAGAGTGAAAGTGTTCTCCAGCTGTGATTGAACTTCTAAATCCACCCCAGCCTTTAAAGCTGAGCACAGTCACAGGAAGATCTCTTCTTAACTCTAACCTTGGTAAGGTCTCAACTTTAACCTCCAGCAGGATGACATGTCAAGCAAAGTTTAGATGAAGCAAGAGGAACTTTTTCCAGTTCAACAGGATGAGTGAAGGACAGAAAATGAGTTGTGTACTGAATGACGTGAAAGGATAATGAGTCAGTTAACTTTTCTGCACCAGTAAGGTGGAGTTGCAAGTCTGCCTGACTATCTTATGTCACAATTAGTAATTTGCACCTGCGAGGTCTGCCTGAAGATCTTATAGTCTATCATTCAAATACCTAACCCCTCTGCGAAAGTTGTTTGGAGACTTTTTTGTCTTCCATTTTTATCCCTAACCCCTCGCAGTAGCGTGGGGGTGACCCTCCTGCCCAAACATCCACACTCTTCCAGGGATCTTGAAACAAACTTGGTGTAAAATTAAACATTTTGTTTGACCAGAGCTGAAAACAAGAAATGAATAAAAATCCCAACAAAGCCTCTCAAAACAAGATAATCTTAGTTTAATCTTCTATTTGTTGAATGAAAATATAAAAGAACAACAGCTTTATGTAAGTTTAATCTCTTTCTGAGAACAAAGAGTGTGTTTTTATCCTCTTGGCTCACTAACGGCAAAAACAAATCCTCAGCAACAGAATGCTAACCTCATTAAGTTCTCTCAGTTTTATCTTGTGGATTCAGCCGAGGTTGCTATGGTGCAATAACCCAACGAGGCAATATGCCAATCTTGTCTTGGCTCTAATTAATTGGGGGTGTGCTAACAAAAAGCTGTGGTGAGGAGAGTGCGACGTCCACACTGCCATCTTTTACAGCATCATTTTTTTATCATGCTTGATCCTCATGAATCTTCCAGCAGATCCCAGGATGTATTTAGATTCATTTTCAATCAGCTCATGTGGAAAATGTTTATTTTTAACTGACTGCGTGAGTCCAACACTGTGACTTCTCTGCAAGTTATTTTTTTGATCACCAAGATAAGTTATAAGTAAATTGGGTTTTTGACATTTCTTTAATCTTATCACATTAGGATGTTCAAAAAGAAATTTGAAAACCATCAACATTTGATTTTTCACCTGTGAAGCTGAATTCTGAATCCAGTGTGATGGCTAGTACTCTGGTACACACTGGGTGAATATGCAAGAACACACACACAAATGAAATGACTATGACATGATGAAAGCATTGTAAAAGCAATAATTAAGCCATTTTCCTACTGACAAAGAAACATTCCATATCGAGCCATTGCTGAGGAAATTATCTTGCTCAGTCGGATAGAGGTGGAGGAAAAGGAGAATTAAAAAAACGGCAAGTGCGAAGGTTTAAACATTGGCTACAATTAATACAGAAAACAAATGGTGACTTAAAAGTAGATTTTATTAGAAAAGATTTAGAATACCACTATATACAGTATGCATAATACTGATCCTCTATTTGCTTCCATGCTGTGAAAAGCCCACGTTTACCTTCCATGTGCATGTTCTGTGTGTGCGTAGGGAGTCTCATACATGTTGTCAAATGTAATGCAGCAGGCGATAGCCATTGTCATTAATCAATATCAAACATTCTCTGGCTTACAAACAAAGCTAATAACACAATCTCTGCTGTTTGTAGCAGGTGGGAACTTTGGGAATTTGATCACTCACACACACACACAAGAAATGATAACCAAACATCTCGTCCTAACAGCTTGAGAAATTGAATATCAACCCAAGCTTGAGCACAATATGTCATGCTTTAATTCAATGCGGCTGCTTTAGATGCTTTCCCGTTTCAAGTATCAGCGTTGCAGCTGTTGGCTCACTCCGTGCTCAGCTAACATAATGCTACAGCCTAGTTTTAAATAGCAATCTCCCAGAAGCAATTGGCCCTATCCTGCAAGCCACCACATCTTATGCCATCCGGTAACAGCTTTCGCAGGACTCTGATAGGTTGAGATGCCAGCTGGCTAACAATGATGTATAGTTTATTTACTGAACTGAAACAAGTTTGTAAAACCATGTGGAGGATTTCAGAAAAGAAGGTATTTCTGTTGTTAAGGCTGTGGTATACATTTTTTTTGTTCTTTGTGTTCTTGCTTGATTAATTCTGTTATGGTCTTCAACTTTCATGTTTCTGTGTCCATATTTCTGGGTTGGGTAGCGTATTTTGTAACATTGAAAAGTGTAATATTGGGGAAAAGACACACTTACAGAAAACCTACCTAATTAAAGTTGAACCCTTTGACATCTTGTCATAGATTTTGCAAAGATATACTGTACTGTGTCTTTGCATTGGCATCCTGGCCAGATAGTCAGATCTGCAGACAGGTGGTTTTATCAGTTTTAGGCAGGGAAATGTTTACCTGATGACTTGTGTGTGTCCTCTCCTTTCAGCCCAGTTTGACCCCCATTACCACAGCGGAACGACATTTGACTCCTGAAATCTCCCATGACCTCGCTGTTCCGGCTATCTATCTAATTAGACCCTGAAGAGGAGGATCAGTACAGAAGGAGCCAAACTCTCTTAGCTAACAGAGAACATTTTCTTATTACTAAAAGTTCCACTTCTTTTTCATTCCACCAGACCTCTTTGGTGTAGATCTGTAGTGTAGACCGTTGTTGACTTGTCAGTTTTCCATTTGTTAATGGATTCTATTATTATTAAATATTGTTCATTCATTCTGGTTATTTTCTATTGTTTTAGTGATGCAGCCAGTTTTTCCTGCCAGTCTGCTGAAGTGATGTACTGAAGTACATAGTTTGCTTTAGGTGTGTTCGGGGGGTCGTAAAAACGAATTATTAGCAATACAATGATGCACCGTAAATGTAAGGGGAAACTGAAATAATAAGTAAACCCATGTTTATTTGTGCAGTGAGAGCGAGACAGAAAGAGAGAGACAGAAAGAGAGAGAGAGAGAAATGTCATCGCCATGCAGGATTAGCAATTCTCTCTTACTGACACACACACCTACACAGACAATAAATAACACAGGGCCTCTGATCACCTCCACAAATCTATTTTCTGTCTGTGAGGAGCAACATGAAAGCATTGTCAACTCCTTCACTCTCTTCTGCGGGATTTAATTGGGTCCTTCCAGTTTACCACTGAGCTGACGGCTCGAAGCAATTATAGACACAGACGGTCCCCGGCACACTACTGAGGAGCGCTTGATTTTCAGACAGCCACACCTAAGGGGCACTTGTCATCTATAACCCCAACAGCAGAGGGGTGCTCCCTTTGTTGACAGGCCCAACTGTTGCGTACTTGTCTGACAAAACGCTCTGCGAGGGGTGCTGTTTTTCACACTAAGCGGGAGCACCTGAAAGTCATTTGTTCTCTGATATTCAATGTCTGCATGGGAGATGGTTCGACGTGATGAAGCACTATTTAATGCCAGCGTTTTGAAATAAAGAGAGGATTTTTTGGCAGAACAATATGTGACAGCAAAGGAAAAAAAAGAAACGCTTGAGCCTGCAGAACTAGTGGAAATTCACGTGATTTTTATACAGCTGCTTTGGAGAAGTGCTTAATTTTTTTTTCTTCAATGAAGCAGCTGAGGGATGATTGTTGTGCACAGTCTCTGGTGAGGGATACTTGATGCAGCACTGAGGAGCGCTTGTTTATTTCCTCTGTGTCTGCAGGGCATAGGCTGATCCTATAAATGGAAGCAACTTAAAAGTGAGATTTTTCCCCCCTTATGTTCACTAAAATCACTGCAGGATGCTTGTTTTGTTGACTGGAATTGCTCAGAAAACTGGAAAGCAGAGGTTAGAGGTGTTTTCTGATAACTGATAAGTGGAGAAGCTGTCTGAATAGATCATAGCTGCACGTTGGTCTTTGAAACTGGCTAATTAAAAATCCCAAAACCTATCAGACCATTGGTTGGTTAATTCCAAAGCATTTTGGAATTAACCTACTGCCTGTATTAAGAAAACAGTTGGTAAATTTATCAATCTAATGTTACTGTAATGATTTTACTAGGTTATCAAAGGTTGTAATTCAATGCAGAACCTAGAATGAGAATGGGGTTCAATAAACATACATCAACCAAACAAATGCAGCACAACCAAGTACATTTTTATGCATATAAATGGTGGAATGGTTCCCATAGGAACCATTTACTTGGTTCCTACGGGAACAAATATAGTGGCCTATTTTCCGTATGTCCGTAGCTTAAAGAATTGTTTGGGATATTGAGCTCTCTCTTGTCAGTTTTACCAGCTAGCCAGCCCTGAGTACACCACTGGAGAGAGGTTTAAGTCATGATAAATGCCTTCATGCATTTCAACCAACACATGGGAGCTTGGCGCCCTGGACTGAGGTCTATTCGTCTCACTCTGATGTGTACACCCTTCACAACCCCCCACCCTTGAAAGCCCCTTCCTCCCCCCAGATATTTTTTACTATTTTTCTCTCTTCTATGTTCAGAGGTCCTCTCTTCATCTTGACCTTTCAGCAAGTTAATCTCAGGTCATTACATGGCCATTTGTCATCGCATGAGTTTGAGGAGTGTCATTTCTGCCGTCCTCTGTCCCTCCCTTTTAGATCCTTCTCTTTCACTTCTCCCATCACCTCTCCTCTGCTCCACTGGTGGGCCTTAAGGCCCTCTACTCTCTCGCTTTCCCCAAAGTGCTGATAGACAGAAAAATGTAAGGAAGGCCTAAGGAAAGGCTTTGAGGCAGGAGCAGTTTAGCCAGGAAATAAGAGGCTAGAAGATTAACAGCACTAAAATAGGGCATAATCTTTCAAAGAATTATTAAAGTGCAGTTTCAAACTGTTATTTACTTATATATAAACTGTCATATCACATATTTCCAATTCATTGTTTTGAACTCCAATTAAGTTCTGCATTTTTGCTTCTTCCTCATCAACTGTGGTTCAATCAATATTTCCTTTCAACTTTCATCCCGATTTCTACATCCTAAATTCACGTTTCTCTCCATTAATGACCTTTTCCATTTGCACAGTGTTTGAGAGAGCTTATTGTCCACCCAAGTAATAAGTTCTGAGTCAGCCAAGGAATAAATTATTCAATTAAAGAACCAGTGTTTGGTTTGACAAAAGAGAGAAGAGAGATAGAGGACGGGTGAGAGCAGGGCTGAGGTCATGTCTAATTCTGTAAAACAAAACAGATGAAAAAAACAAAGAATTGTGAAAAATAAAAACACTAACATGGCTACAAAGACGTCATCATTTCACCCTCTTTACCAATATTACAAATCCATTACCAATCCATGACAAACGTCATGTTTTTGGTTGGGGTTTTTTTTGTTTGTTTGTTTTGTTTTGTTTTTTTTTGCAAAACCTGCTGCATGGCTATAAATGCATTTTAAATTTGAATTAAAATGTATTGTCAAAGCTGTGAAGTGTATTATTAAACGTGTTAACAATAAGTCTCAAACGTATCTCAGATCAAGCGTTCTCTCTTTCTGACAAAAGAGGTGTCAAATGAAAAAAATGTCAGTTCGGGCAATTGGTGAGAGGTCACAGCTCCGTCTTCCTTGTTGTGTTGTAAATTTACATGGATTGAGAGGCATCTGTAAATGAGTGTGACAATGTGACAACAGTCACACAATCCCTTCATGTTTGAGTAGCTCCAGAATGACTCATCCGTCAGTTACAGTCTTATGATGGAGTGTGTGTTTTTCTGTGTGATTGTGTACATATGTGTGTGCACAGATGACAGGAAAAATGGCTAAGAGCTCACACACACCCAAACACACACACACACAGAGTCTCAGGTTGATGTATGGAGCCGTTATAAGTCCTTGGTTTGACATGACGTCTGGTCTCAATTTTCACCTTCTTGCTTTTGTGCCCATCATTGCAATATCCTCCATTTCCAAGAGCGAGTGTGTTTGCGGGTGGGTGCTGTGGTGATGTTGTGGTGTGTGTAGGTGTAACATAGGGGCAGTTAGGAAGAGAGCTGACAGCAGGTTGTCGGAGATAAAGCACATCTGAAGGTGTGATACGTTTTTAAACGGTTTTTTTTTTTGGGGTTTTTTTTTTTTTTTTGCCTATAACTCATTTTGGCTCACCTTGTGCCTGAATGAATGTTCTGTTTCAAGAGTGTTGTCTTTTGTTCCTGTGGAATTTTTTAAATCAGCGACACACTCCAGAACAGGCATTTACCCTTCATAAAGCTGCAAAAGTATATAAATAAATAATATATATATATATATATATATAAAAATTATAAATATTAGAAATACATTGCCAGCCTTGAGGAGAACCCAAGGCATGGCCGGGGAGGAGGAGGGATTATATCACCCAACTCTCCTTGGAATGCTGTGATGTTTTCCTTGAGGAGCTGGGGGAGGTGGCTCAGGAGAGGATGGTCCTGGCATCCTTTTTGACATTGCTGCCCCCACAATCAAGGCTTTGGTACACAGAGCAAAATGGAGAAAAAACAGAGTTGTGACCTCATCAGGTCCTAGTTGTCAAAATGTCCATGTTTGTCTTCTTCTCAGAGAAGGAAACAGAAGTGGTCAGGTTTCTTTGCTTCCTTCTCAGACGTAGCAGGTCTATCGACAACAGCTTTGCCGTTCAGTTGACGTTGACAAGTTGCTGCACAAACTGTTTCTGTGCTCCCACATAACAAATTACCACAAGCGAGCTCCCATCACTAGCAGCAGAGCCAGCGGCAGGCTGCACCCTGATGCTCCTTAGTGCCTGACTTCCTACTTCTTCAGCTGCTGCATTTCCATTGTGAGAGGGTGTTAAATCAGGGAAAGCAGATAGAGCTCATTGAATAAACATGGTGGGCTTAGCACTGAATATGAATTTGAGAACATCTCAGCGTGTGTGTGAGACGGCGTGCATGTGTTTTTTCAGAATTATCTGGCTCGGGAATACTCACAGACTCCATTAAGCTTATATCACCCCCTTATGAAGCAAAACTGATGCAACAGTTTACCAGCCCTCACCAGTGAGTACTGTTACCCATGATCAAAAGACTGCCCTTCTCTTTGTCTTATAACTACCTCTTTCTTTTGCCCTCCTCCTCTCCTTTAATCCTTTAACACTGACTCATTTCATCAATATTCTTTCCCCTCTCCCACTTTCCCAAACCCATATGCTCCTCCCGCCTCCAGCCTATGTGCAGTATCCCATTGTCAGATGTTGATCAAAGGAACGTTCCTCTCAGTTACTCATTTGAAGACCTTTTTAGCTAACACTCTGTAGGCCTAATGAATGCTACAGCTTGGTTTGATAAACCGCTACAGACGTTGCATGTTGCACAGACATACCTGATGAACGTGCCATGACTGTGCACTCTGAGGATGCATGTGAGATAATGTCACTCGTCACATTGGCAATTTACTGTTCAACCAGGCTTTAAACACAGCAAAATCTGTCAGATATCTGTCAAAAAGGAGAAAATGCACTCACCCACGGGGACAGGAATTACACATAGAAATACGCATGGAAATGGAAATTGTGTGAAGGAAGAGTAGCAGTGCCAGGGCAAATGAACCTGCTTGAAATGCAATTCCCGTAGCTCCATAAACACACGCAATGGCACACTCACAAACACACAACCACACACACAGTCTTGCTGAGCTGTCCCAGCTTTCTCGTTAGAGCGGATGGGTAGATTTAGGATTGGGAGGTGGGGTAGATGGAGAGATGAAAGTGATCTAGAACCAAAGAGTGCAAGGAAGGGAAAGAGGTGCACAGGAAGGTAGGAGGAAGGAAAGGAACAACAATAATGTGAAGGAGTGGGAACGGCAAGATGATAGAGAGAAGCAGGGATGATGGGAGATTGTGTCGAGAGCTGTTTTAGACACTGTATGGTGGTGATGGGATTAGATGTGTGTGTCTGTGTGTGTGTGTGTGTGTGTGTGTGTGTGTGTGTGTGGGTGTGTGTGTGTGTTTCTCTCCAACAGTAGAAATTGTTGTCGGCAGGACACCAAATGGCTGTTTTCCCGCCTGACAGAAGATAACAGGGGAAAAAAAATCTTAACAAGAAAACATGATAGGAGGAGAGAGATGGGTGGAGAGAGAGAATAAAGTCACTTGTCCTTGGCATGAATACATATTATCTGTAACAACAATATTGACTTCAACCGTCAAGCTGTCAGTCACACGCTCTGTATTTACAGTTCTTGATAAAGAACAATTGGTAATAGATGGTATACTGTACCTGTACACATTGTATACTAGCTTTGAAACCACTCAGAGCCAGATCTTTTTTTAAAAATTCTGATATAGTTTTACAGTTTTTGTTCAGGAATATAATAGTCTGAATGTTGAACCCCCAAGACGTTCTATACACATATAAAGTATCTGTTGGCCTTTATGTAAAAAAAACGCCTGACTGTGACATCAAAATAAGAATGGTGAGAGTTGATTAATGGTAGCCTTCAGATGTGTTATTTAAGTTCATTCTGCTCCAGCAGCCATTTTCCATATGTGCTCGACTCCAACCAGGCCACCTTTAAAAAAAGATACTCAAAACAAGGTGAAAGAAAAGAATGGAAATTGGCACTTTGCTTCTTTTCCAGTGGTGGGTACATTGTCCTTGACAGTCTAATGAGTTTTAAAAGAGTTGAGCCTAAAATGGAGGCAGATACATTCACAGCCGGCTGACACCTAAATAGCACACCTGAGAGGGTGGGAGGAGGGCAGCAGATCAGAAATTCTTTAAAACGGTGGGAAATACAACAAATAAAAGTCCTTGCATAAAGAAATGATCTGCATTTACAGGAAACCCTTCTAAACGGCCTGATATATGTTCACCAAGAAATGAGACATTTTCACTCTGACAACAATAAAACTTGCTGACCTCAATAGCTGGTGGATTTCTGATCTGTCTGCCGCAGATTTTCTCTACCATGCATTTAAATTCACTGCTTACCTGCAGCTCTAGGGCACGTGAAAAATCATAGTCAATTATTTCTAAATATTTTTATGAAACCCAAAAGAGAATACTCTTAGGTAGACATCAAATAACAACTGTCTGCAAATGAATCTCATGAATAGTCGATATGAAAAGCTCAGTGTTTTGGGTAGCACTGAATAGAAAACGCATGCATTTTAACAAAGAGCATTCCTTAGCTAATATGATAAATGGCAAGGGGAGTTTTTGTGTGTCTGCGTAATGGTGTGCACCTGAATAAAAGAAGCAGTGGATCTAATGGTTACCCCTTTATTCCATTCCTCATTGAATAAAGACAGTTACCGGTAATGACTTTCCCAGCTCCTTTCTGTCTGTTTCAACACACACAAAGGCCAAACATTAGGAGTAAATCACCTCTTGATTATCTTTTTTCTTTTTTTATCCATTCAGCATGAGAACTATGTCATCAGTGTGTCATCAGATGAAGCTTGAGCAGAATATACAGACCATAGCAAAATATACGGACCATCTGGTAGAGTTAACTGGTCAAACTGGCCCACTGTCATTTGCTATTGACAGGTTACAGTTGAAGTAGGTCACACAGACTGACAGGCGTGTGTGTGTGTGTCTTCCTAAGGTACGTCAGGATACACTGATCAATTGACTCTAAAGGAGGAGAAAGATGGAAAAAGAAGAAAGATAAGTGGGTCACGTAACAGGTAGATTGACAGGAGGTGGTGGGGGCAACTGGGATGAGGCAAAGCATGAGGAGAAGCAAAGGGACAGACGAAGTTTTCCATGGCTTTGCGAGCACAACTATAGGAAGGAGAGGAGAGGCTGATAGAACACGACTTGAGGCTTGAAAGCAGCATTGAAGGAGAGGAGAGGAAAAAGTGACAGGAATACTTGGGGGTGACAAGAGTGAGCGAGGGCAAAAATGACAGAAAGAGGCTACAGGGGTGACGATGTGAGCGAGGACAAAGCTTTAAGGGAAGAAGGCAGCAGGGGAGGGAAGAAGTAGCAGGTGGGAGGCTTACGGGAGGTCAGAAGAAAAGGTCACCGATAAAGGTTGGAAGAGGAGGCTGTGAGCAATGACACCAAGAGTTATGGAGGGAAAGAAGTGAAGCAAAAAGGAATGTTCAAGCTCTCACTGTGATGCCCTTCACCTTGTGTAATCTCTGTTCCTCCCTCAGCTACCAGGTGCTGTGTGTGTGTGTGTGTGTGTGTGTGTGTGTGTGTATGTGTGTTATGGAGACGTGAAAGTGCATTAGACAGGAACGGAGGCCTCCCAAGACACTTGCCCTACTGTAGTTCTGGTGGTTTTTAGGCAGCAAAGAGCTTGGAGGCCTCTCCCAGAGTGACAAGCCTCCATAGCAGCCTTTCCACCAGGCCGCCTGTCAGTCACTGTTATCTGTTTCATCTCATGCCAAGAGGAAGACGTGAAGAAGCATCAAGCTCCTCATCTGTTGCTAGAGTGGCGCCTCGGTCTTTTGCCTCTTGATTCTGGAGAACAGCCAAAGCAAATCAGCTTGTTTGGTTTATTTAAAAGAATCAAACAAAAAGTCATCCAATTGCTCCTGAGAATTACATTCAAACAATAACTGGATGTGTATTTTACCCTAAAGTTAATATTTGGCATAGTTAGGATCAAAATATAGCCAATAAAATCATTTGAAAGAATTAAAAAGTGCAAACACTGGCAAGATATTCAGTGTATAGAAAATTTTGGCAGCAACAACGGTGGGTAAATATTTATTTTTGCTAAAGAGTGCATTAAAATCAACCCAATGTGTTTGGATTACAAAGCTTTACCTTCAGACAGAATAAAAATATCCATTTCTAACTGGTTAACATTCTAAAATTTGGTAAAAAAATAAAAATAGAAATAGATAACTGGAACTTAAAAATAAAGAAATGTATAAAGTCTTTAAAAAACCTAAATTATGCACAACTATAATTTTCTGTCACAATAAATGCAAGTTTTACTATTCACAATTAATTTCCACAATTAAAGTCATTAAACCAAAAAATGAGTAGCGGTATATGTGGCTTCAATGTTGTTAAATTGAAGTTCGGTGTAGCAGAAAAATAATACATAAATACGTAAACACATTTCTTTCTGAAAATACAGCCAGTGGTGGTTCTCTTCTTATTATATTTCCTTCTCACTGGTCTCTGCTTAATATAATTCTAATTGTCATAAACTGTATTTTTGCCTAAATTATAGAGAGCTGGACTGTTACTGTTAAATCATTCTCTGAGAACAACAGGACAAACAGGATTTTTGACAAACAGTGAGCAGGATTTTTCTTCTTCTTAGAGTAAAACAAAATTTACTTGACGCATCGATGCAGCATATCAGAAAACAGAGTCTCATATGCACACCAGTCGGTATCCAGCTCCAGGTTAGTCCCCCATGCTCCCGTACACCATGACACCGTGGGTTAGAGTGCACAAGCTGCAGTGCATTGCATGCCCTTTGTGGTCATATTTCACCATAACCTGCTGATCTTTGAAGTCCATTGCCATCATAACTTGGAATAGAAATCCACCATCCCTGCTGTGCTGTTGGTACCACAGGCCCAAAGGTTCGCAGCCACTCTGAGGACTTGAACCCAGAGCCAGATGCACATTGTGAACCTTCACCCTTTGAGCTGCTCTGCTTTTACACAGATGATTGCAGGATTTCATTTTT
>CAAE01014597.1:1194328-1242381 GCA_000180735.1 Tetraodon nigroviridis
TGTGTGTAATTATATTAAAACACATTTCTAATCAGTTAGTTTTTCTTCAATGTGTCATTGTTTTTTTTTTCTTTATTTTTTTAAAAATGCAGGCTTCATAGAAAGCGCACCTAGCGTGGAGAAGATCAAAGTCTTTGAAAAATATTTCACCTCCAAGATTCACCTGTATAACAAGGTCCTTCCATCTGTCAGCATGGGTGACATGAGCCTTATTAAGTTATCAAAATCCTTAAATATTTTGACGGTTCTTGTGTATTTGTTAACAGGATGAGATAGAGCGCCAGGGCAGTGTTCTGGTGGATTACGCAGACTTGACTTCTGACTATTCTGTGTGTCGAGCACTTCCTAATTTGACCACAGAGCTCAAAGAACAGCCACAGCTGATGCTCAACTGTTTGGGATTGGCTATTCACCAGGTTTGGCCAGATGTTAAAAAAATGTATGTCAAAATCTTTTTTTTCTGCAGGGTTTTGACGCATATGTGTTTTAGGTGTTGACTGTTGATTTGGAGAATCAGGCTGCTGAGTTACAAGAAGAAGAACTTCCTGTTGCTGCACCAATCATCAACATTCCTCACATTAGTGCACGGTAATGCCAAACACAGTGGGCTATTTTTCCCGTGCTTGCTGCTCATGAACAAACCTGTCTTCATTTGTGTAAATCATTCACAGGCTATTTAACTATGAACCTCTCACTCCTCTGCGGATGGTCCGCGCCAGTGTGTTTGGGCGGTTGGTGTGTGTGAAGGGAACAGTGGTCAGAGTGAGCAGTATCAGGCCTCTTTGTACGCGGATGGCGTTCAGATGCCTAGGCTGTTCACACACGATGTCACTTTTGCTTCAGCAGGGAAAATTTGAAACACCTACCAAGGTACACAAAACCAAACGTACATACAGATTTTGAATCCATGTGTGAGTAACTCCATGCACGTAACATAAAGCATTTGTATGTTTTATTAGTGTGGTCTGCCTGGCTGTCGCAGTCGTTCTTTTGTCCCCTGTCAGAGTTCCCCCCTCACTCAGACCGTAGACTGGCAGATCATCAAGTAAGTGCAGCACTGCATGTGGTAATAAATTGGGAAAGAGCACCTTAAGGCACCAGGTTCTTTATATAGGGCATTAAGGTTGAAAATATTAAAATGATTTGTTTTTTCTTTGCCGCTGTAGAGTCCAGGAGCTGATTGCTGATGAGCAGAGAGAAACAGGACGAATCCCACGTACTATGGAATGTCACCTCACCGCAGATCTTTGCGACAGCTGCGTGCCTGGAGATACAGTTACTGTGACGGGAATAGTTCGGGTAGCAAATGATGGTACAAACCCATAATAATCATACCTGGGTGTATTTATGATTTCAATGGCTATGAATATAAGAACACTAAACTCATACCTATATTTAACAGGTATTTCACGGGGAAATAAAGATCAGTGCATGTTTCTCATCTACCTAGAGGCCATTTCAGTCAGTAACAACAAAGGTACTGAAGTATGTGGGGCAGATCGTTTTAATGGAACAGAGCAAAGACGTTTTAATTTCTCGTGTTTTTGTACAGGTCAGTCGTCCAAGTTCAGACAGGGTTCAGGAGGGGCTGTTGAAGATAATTCTGGAGGGCATGAATTCACTCTGAAAGAATTATATGCTGTCCAGGAGATCCAGTCCCAGCCCAACCTGCTGAGACTTATCGTAAAGTAAGATTACTGCATGATCATAAACACACTTTCATATGGCTCCTGGTGTGGTGTCATATGTTGATATAAAACGCTAATGTATCTTTCAGCTCTCTATGCCCCTTGATCTATGGCCACTTGGTAAGTTTTTTCAGTCTTTACAAGGGATACTAACTGTTTGCTTTTGTTAAAATTATATTTGGGGTTTTTTTTCTGCATTCCAAATGATCCCTGTTGAGAAAGTTTTGAGCTCAATGTATTAAAAAGGTTCACCTTTTCTCTTTCTCTAGTTGGTGAAAGCGGCCTTGGCTTTGGCGTTGTTTGGAGGCAGACAAAAGCACACAGACAACAACAGCATTCCAGTGAGAGGGGACCCACACATCCTGATTGTTGGAGACCCTGGCCTGGGAAAGAGCCAGATGTTACAGGTAGCGCGTGACGCTTGTCACTTAACCTTTCCTGCACTTTAGAAGTAGTGGTTTAGAAGAAGACCAAATATTAGCTGTGTTTATTTTTAGGCAGTGTGTAATGTGGCTCCTAGAGGCATCTACGTCTGTGGCAACAATGCAAGCACAACAGGTAAATATGCAGCCATCTTTATGTTTTGTGACAGAAGTTATAATTCATATCATAAATATTAAAATGATTAGTAATATTCATAAATATTAATTTTTTGTTATAATAACAATGTTTCCATTTTTAGGTCTAACGGTAACTTTATCCCGAGATTCAGCATCAGGGGATTATGCGTTGGAGGCTGGAGCATTAGTACTAGCTGACCAGGGTATGAAAAAACGATGGAATACTGATATGTGATAATGATCTATTGTCTGATTAATTGCTAAGAACCTTGATATTCAACTCTGTTTAAGCATTTCCAATACACTTTAAGATTAGATCTGAAAGATCAACAGCATTAGTAAAACTGCACTACGTTAGCTCTCATTACTTAACTTTTTAAGAAAAAGCAGTTTTCTTCCTTTTTACTTTGTCTGTCTTTTTTTGTTTGACATTCAGTTTGCGTTTTCTCTCCAGGCTTGTGCTGCATTGATGAGTTTGATAAGCTGGGGGCACCAGCAGCAGGCTCTGCTAGAAGCCATGGAGCAGCAATCAGTGAGTATGGCTAAAGCTGGAATAGTTTGCTCTCTGCCTGCCAGAACGTCAGTCATTGCTGCTTGCAAACCCCATTGGAGGACATTACAACAGAGGCAAGACTGTATCTTGAAAACCTGAAGTAAGTTAAAGCAACGGGAATTTTTTTTTGAAATAATATTAGTTGTAATATACCACGTATTTGTGTACCGGTATTCTCTTTTCTAGGATGGGCTCCCCTGTTCTGTCTCGGTTTGATGTCGTCTTCATCCTGCTGGACATTCCAGATGAGTCACATGACCGTCACCTGTCAGAACATGTGATGGCAAACAGAGCAGGACGGGCTAGAACCACCAGTGCAACGGTCACCAGGACAAACTCTGAATTAGAGACATCCATCCTATTAGATCAGTCTGACATGCCCTTGTCTGAACGTCTGCAGGTAAAACTGGAAGATCCTCCAAAAGGAATGATTTACATGTGTCAGGTGTTCTTGTACAAATGTGAATCCATGTGTGTTTCAAGATTCCCCCAGGTGAAAGCATAGACCCCATTCCACCATGCCTGCTAAGAAAATACAATCAGCTACGCTCGTCAGTATGTCCATCCATCGCTGTCTGGAGAAGCAGCTCAGGTTATTCAAGAGTTCTACCTGCTGCTGAGAGCTCAGTCGCACCCAGCCGATTCCACGCCTGTCACCACACGACAGCTAGAGTCTCTAATAAGACTAACTGAGGTATGACCAGCTAAATATCTGCTGTAGTCTTTGGTGTCAGGAATTGTCAAAAGTGTGATTTTTTTCTTTTTTTTTTTTGGGGTGGGGGCAGTGCAAGAGCTCGACTGGAGCTCAGAGAAACAGCAACAAAAAGTGATGCAGAAGATGTGGTGGAAATCATGAAACGCAGGTAACGGTCATTAAATTCTCTGTGTGCCATAAGAAAGAAGCATTCCTTGATTAATACTTATTCTTATGGTGTATTGTCAGGAGATAGTAGTTAACAGTAGTAAAAAAATAGTATATACTGTGGTATATGGTATTACAATACTCATAGAAAGTATCATAGAGCAGATTACTGTGCTTATGCTTGTCAATTTTTCCCTGTCTTGGAACAGTTTGGCAGATACGTACTCAGACGGCTTGGGGAATATGGACTTTGAGCGCTCTCAGCTCGGTTCGGGCATGAGTCAGCGCAGTTCTGCAAAGCGACTAGTGAACGCTCTGCACTCACATTCCCAGAGAACTAATCAAAAGCTATTTGACCTGCAAACTCTTCGGTTGATGGCTGAAAAAATTAACATCAAGGTGAACAAAAATTCAGATGCATTATAAGAAGACTTACTATTTCACAAACTTGTGAAGCAAGATCATCCATCACATATTTTAATATTCAGTTATTTATGATGCCTAATTTTATTTAATATGACGTGTATTTGTTGATGTGCTTTTTTTGGTTCTGTTCAGGTCATGGATTTTGAAGGTCTGGTGAGTTCTTTGAATGAACAGGGTTTTCTGCTGAAGAAAGGACCCAAACTATACCAACTGCAGACTGTGTGATCCCTGACAACTGCAACAAATACCTGCTCGTGTCGGTGGAGATTTTAGCCGCATGCACTTTATTGTCTAGGGGTGCTGTTATGTCTAAAAACGAACATTTTGGAAATTCTAATAAAAATGGTTTAACATTTACTGCTTTTCAACAATAGTCAAAACCAAATAAGACCTAAAAACCCTAATGTTCTCCAAGTATATTTTAATTTTTTGAGCTTATTCAATACTGTGACCCATAGGTAATTTAAGTACTATGCAACATTTTAAAAATCTTGGATTATTCAGATTAAGGAAAATATTTACTTAAAACTTAACCCTTTTTTAAACACGCCGAGTACAGCAAAACGGGACATAAACAGTAACGTTTCAAAATAAAAGTCGCAATTTAACGTGTCATTGACATATTTACGACATCATCTTCGTTTTGCTTTACGGCAACATGGCAGCCCCCAGGCTCGAGTTGGCCTTCGAGCGGTCCTGGCCGTTAGAAGTTAAAACCTCACCATGAAGGCTGCTGTGGACCATATGAGACCATCAGGTTTTTTAACGGAGAGCTTGTGATGAATGTGAGTATGTGGTTTCGGGGAATTTTCGCCACAGAGAAAATTCACCGCTTGGTGTCGAGTCGCTACACGGGTGTGAGCAGGCTCAGAAGTGCAGCATGGCGGCACAGGCACACACCTGTCACCGTAAGCGGAAGCGTCAAAGAGCCCCTCTTCAACGCTTCGTGGGTCTCCAAACTTAATGGGAGGAACAGCCCTGGTGCTTGGTGTAGTGGGATGCTGCAGCCAGGAAATGCGACGTCCTGGTCCACCCGTGGAGTCTTGTCTTCTGTCTGCTGTGGTCTTCACGAGAAATCTGTGGGCGGTTTTCGGTCTCTGCTGGCCCTCAAAGCCCGTGGGCTCTGCAGCGAGAAGCCCACGGAGACACCGGTCCAGGCCCCGGCAGAGAACCGGAAGGAGACCAGTCCGGTTCCAGGACAGGGCCTGTTCAAGTTCAAAGAGTTAGTGAGTACCAAACTTAAGTACTGTATACTCGCTCCAGCTGTTGTGTAGACGGTCCTGAATGTTACTGGACAATGCGCTGGTCTCCACGGAGGTAGACTTCTGGTTTTGTGTTTTTCCTCCCAAATATTACTGTAATTTTGTGCTACATTTACATGAAATTGAGTCACACCATCTCTGGGTAAATTCATTTAAGTAAATATTAAGATGCTTTCAAAATTTAGAGCATGTTTAGAATGGTTTATGACTGCAGGGTGTGTGAACATTTCAACGCATGTTCTAACTGTCCTTTACAGTACGAGAATCCCTGGACGATTCCCAACTTCTTGTGCGTGTGTCGGATTGTGCTGGCTCCGGTTCTGGCTCATCTGATCCTCCAGCAGCACTTTCACCTCAGCCTGGCTCTGTTTATGTTGGCTGGAGCCACCGACCTGGTAATACACACAAAGAGTGTGTCACACAATGACGTTTTGAGACATTTTCCAATGTACCGGTTAGAAAAAAGAAGTGTTTGTCATGTAGCGCTGTAGTTCCGTGTGTTAATATGTGAATGGATCTGTTTCATCTGTCCCAGCTGGACGGTTTCATCGCCAGGACGTGGCCCACTCAGAAGTCAGCGCTGGGCAGCGCTCTCGACCCGCTGGCGGATAAGATCCTTATCAGTGTTTTATACGTCAGCCTCACCTATGCAGAACTTATACCAGGTACGTCTCTGTCTGCATGGATGAGCTGTTGCGTTGTGGGTGCCTTTTTTAAAGTGAACTCTGCCCTGCTGTTAGCTCCGCTGACAGCTCTGGTGATCTTCAGAGATATCGGTTTGATCGCTGCCGTTTTCTGGGTCAGATACAAGACCGTCCCTCCGCCGGTGAGACACACTTATATTTGAGTTCTCTGTGAATTTGGTTCCAACGGCGCACCGTGGGAATATTTAAACCAAGACTTTACCGGAAATATGCATATGAGTGCTTTGACTTCTCGCTTCCAGGTGACACTCAGTAAGTTTTTTAACCCCTGCTACACCACGGCACAGCTGAAGCCTACCCTTTTTAGCAAGGTGATCAACACACGCCCACACACACAACTTAAACTACCCTCTCTGTTGATTCTGACTGTGTTTTATTTCAATGTTTTGCCAGGTGAATACAGCCGTGCAGCTCTTTCTGGTTGCGGCTTCACTGGCTGGCCCAGTCTTTCAGTACACGGACTGTGTTCTCCTGCAGTGTTTATGGTAAAACATGTTTATTATTCACACATTTTATAACACACATGTTTCTAGTTGTTACAGTAATCTCATAATTATAATGCGGTTTCTGTGTGTTAAAGTCCGGGCTCCATGCAAATCTTGCGTGCTGCTTTATCTGAAATCTTACATAAATTCTTTCACTAGTTTCGTTTTCGCTGTTTCACATCCTGTTTTTCTCTGAGAGTACCGCTAGGGGGAGCACTTTTACACACAAATCAACCAGTGACTGAAGCTAAAATGTTGGCTCGTTTTACCTGTTTATGATGAAGAAAAGGCATCAATTTTTGTTGTTTTTTTATCCATTTGCATTTGTAGATTTCTATTTCATGTAATAATAACAATATGTAGTCTTACGGGCAGTGGCGCGCCAGCCACCACCTCATTTTAAAACACCAGGGAGGTTTTTGGACCTGGATCTGTAGCTCATCAGACTCTGCTGACAGTTCACACGTTTGCAGTGCTACAAATCAGTTTGAGGATGTTGGTGTACCCAATTTGAAATATATAGCCTGATTATGATCAGATTTAAAGGAAATCACAGCTAGATCTGTTTGGTTTGAAAACAAGACGTGTTTTTACAGGTATGTAACAGCAGTGACCACTGCGGCGTCGGGCTACAGCTACTGGCACTATGGCCGGAAGACCGTCCGCGTGCTGAACACTAGATCCCCATGACGACCGTAAAAGGGAGAAAAAGTGACAAACAGCTGCGATGGAGACACTGATTAGCCGCAGCAAAAGTTGGACGGCCAGGAGCTCAGAAACCAAGGAGCTGTGACAACCGGTTACAGGTCGCCATGGCAATGATGAGCAGAAACCAACCGAGGCCGCAGATGGCTGACCGAGACACTACAGAAACAAACTGCAGTTGGGCCGCTGGACTGGCTGCGAACCAGACACGCTCGCACGCAGCAAACACAAACATGGATCATCCAGCCACCCACACACGCACACACACACTCACCCCGTCGGCCATTTACACACACACATACACACATGTCAGACCCTAGTCAACAGATTTGACAAGAGCTGCTATTTTTGTTCTTAGCTTTTCAATTGGCAGGTGATGATGTCAACCTAATGGTCCTCACACGATCGGCAGTTTTGT
The DNA here is from genome assembly GCA_000180735.1 of Tetraodon nigroviridis. Classification (NCBI taxonomy): domain Eukaryota; kingdom Metazoa; phylum Chordata; class Actinopteri; order Tetraodontiformes; family Tetraodontidae; genus Tetraodon; species Tetraodon nigroviridis. The sequence goes on from CAAE01014597.1 coordinate 1,201,992, forward strand.
AGACCAGTGAATTTTGATTAAAATTGAAAATCTGCTTTCGGCTGTGCGTCCGTACGAATCTGTTTCAGATTATCTTTGCAGCGGGCAGCGGGGGGAAGACGCGTGTTTAATCTTATGAGACACAAATCTGACAGTTTATCCGTTTGAATTAAGCATCAGGGATTAATAGGTGTTTATGAAAATATGACGGCGCATGAGCAGCTCGCACTTGCCGAGCTGAAAAACGGGATTTAATGGAGCTGTAAATTCACCAACCATTTAAAATTTGTTTGTTTCATTCGCAATTTTTTTATTTATCTCGGTTACCAAGAGTCTCCTTATTTCTGTGTCTAATATTGAGCAAAAATTGTGATCACAGTATGTAATGAACGGGTTTTATATATGTATTTATGTGTGTGTATTTGGGATGCAATGTTCAAATATGGATGTCCAGCATTTACTGAAATTGGAAAAAATGCCAGACATCTATATATTTAGTGTAACAACTTGAATAGTTTCAGAAAGTTTCGAGCTCCACAAAGCTGTGTGGAGATTTGGGTGCAGCGGCGGCAAATATTTGACCTTTCTCAGGGCTACATCTAACTCTTCTGCTTATTTTTCCCTTTTTTTTAATAGAAACCTGTTAGAACAAGGGAAGCGGGAACGTGTGACCTTCGCATCTCTTCCCACTTATTTCCCAACAATTTGCGCTGCCGCTCGGATGATGCTGCTTCATTACCTAGGGTGCGCCGACGGCTGCCGGGCTTGTGTGAGTTGCTTTTGTGGCCTTGTGTGGGAAGTCTGCTCATTATCTTGTCGCTGAATAATTTAAAAGAGTCACATTCTGAAAGAGGATGTCCATCAGAGGAAGAGAGAGACGTCAGCACTCAATAACAATAATTATCTTCTGGGACTTGTTTTGTTTCTAAAGGTTACAGCAAATGAAGTAGATCTCTAAGTTATCAGCTGAAAAACAGCCACACAGTTTCACCTTTTAAATCATTAAAAGTGGAAGTTTCGCTAAAAAAAACAAAGCAGTTTGAGAAGATTGCACGTTCATCATCTGTGCGTGAGCATAGCCAGTTTTTCTAAATTATCTGTTAAAGTTAAAATTCTTTTGAACCTTGAAGCTGATCGTTGAGTCTCTTTAAATGTGCAAAATACAAAAAATGTGCAACTATCCTGGTTTAAAAGAAACCAGTAAAACTCAAAATGTCTTAAAACATTTACATTTCATTTTTAAACAGTAAAACTAGAAAGTTGCGGCTTAAATGGAGGCATTCTTCCTTAAAAAAAAGCTGCAAACCTTTGTAATGAAAATCCTCCTTCACTTTTTTTAATCAAACGCCAGAATTTAAGCCTGTGTTAAATAATTGAACTTGGACACTTTCTAGATTTTTAAATTTTTCACTCGTAAAAGGACAATCTCACAATTTTGTTAGAAATGTAAGATCTCAGGGGGGCAGAATATTAGACTCTGATGCTTTCACAGTAACATCTGCCAGCAGTGTTGCATAATGTGCTATTGATTCACCGAGATGATTCAAAATGACAAGACGGAGCTTTTTATAAGACGAAGACCCTGGTGCAGCAAACATGGCGCATCTATAAATCGATGTTTGTTCACTGGGGTCATAAAGCTCCGCAAAATGCTTTTTCCTTTCGATTATCCTCTTTTTTGAACGCACAGAATGGCGCTTCCAGTTGTTGCGGTGCATTCGAAGACGCCTCGCGCTAACCTTGTGTGCTGTGTGTTTCAAAAAAAAAAAAAAAAAGGTTGGCGGCGACAATAATACAGATGTTCCAGGCTGATTCGCGCTAGCGAGGACAAATCTCTGGATCGGTGTGCTTGTGTCAGCACAGCCTTGGCTTCTGCTCACGGTGGCAGTCCCTCCAACATCCACTAAAAGAATTTCATCTTCATCGAGCCGTAAAAACAGCAGAATAGATATTTACACTGCATATGTTTGATTTCATCTGCCAGGAAAGTAAATTCAGTTTTTTATTCTAGTATTTACTGAAGTCAGCGATAGCTTCTCGTCATATTTCCTATTGTTATTGGTCACGTGATTCACGTGAAGCCAATTTCGGTGACTGGCAGCTCGGCAACAGCAGCTCTGATCCAGCGAGGTCGTTAGTGCTCCGGGAGTCGTCCTCGTGGCCATTGACCTTTCAGAGAGGGTGAATCACGTTTGGTTATCACAGAATGCATTTGGAACTCTTCTGCTATTGGGATGCACTTGAGACAGTTTATAATCTTGCTAATCTGGCCTTTCCTTTCCATTCGCATCCATTTGTCTGTGAATCACCAATTACGCTTTATCCTTTGAGACCACAAATAGCTCTCCATTCTGTGGGAACGCTTCCAGTTTTTGAGGAGGGAGTTCACTCAACCAGCCAACCATTCTGTCCCAGAGGCAAGCTGTTAGCAAAAAGTACACATTGCTCACTTACCCCAACTCTTAGTCACTCCTGCTGATAATTTGGGATTTACTGGCTCAGGTTCAGAGTTTTCCATAACTGACTGATTTCTGCCTCCAGCTCACTGTAATAAAATTAAGTAAAATTTCATTTGCAATGCTCAAAGCAGCGATAAAACTCGGAAGCATCCACATTTCCGGGTGCCGAACCCCTTAAGAGCTTGTGTAATATGTCTCAGTGCATTCAGAGGGGCATTTTTAGAGGGAGGCTGCAATTATAAGAAGGCTTTAGAAAGGCTCTTATGCAAGCTGAAAAGGAGAGGAAGCTGCCGCCACAACATCCGGCTGCAACCGACATCCCTGGTGCTCCAAGTACACGTGTTGCCTTTTCTCTCTGCTTCTCCACTGGATTTTTTCTCCTTTTTTTTGTAAGTGAGTTGAGTGAGGGTGTAAGTAAACACAATGTAGGTAAGAGGCTCTCTGAGCTGCCAGAGGTCAGAGCCAAACTTCACTTTAAACTTATCTGGTTATGAAACTGACTGAATCAGAGTCCTTATGGTGCTGACTGCAGGCCTACACACACACACACACACAGCACCCAAATCCATATGCACAATAACCACACACATCTTTTCTTTTCCTGAAATAGCTCCCAGCCTCCCACTCTCCCTTATATAAGCTTCCATCGTGGAGATGCTGGTGAAGACTGGTGTGTGTGTGTGTGTGTGTGTGTGTGTGTGGTTGTGTGCGCACGTGTGCACCTCTGTCTGTGTGTATGCCAGCGTGTGGGCAGCAGAAGTGTCTTCTGTACGGGCGCGTGTGTGTTTGTGGGAAACTTCTGGTGGTTTTGGAGTGTTTTGCTCGTTTCAAAGAAAAAAAAAAAGAATTCTTCAAAGGAGACCAAAAAGCCTTTTTCTAAGTAACAATCTGGAGTTTTGGCAAACCACGAGATTAGTCACACGTTGATGAAAGCTGTGCGCGCACCCTGTTTGAGAGATGATTATTTCAGGCAGACTGTTGTTAATCATAAAGGAGAACTCGTTACATCCCTCTAAAACAGTCTCTGCAAGAACCGAGCAGCTCCACCTTCAGCTAGCATACCGGCATGTCAGGAATGTGAACTCAATGAAACGGATCCCGACCCATTTCGGAATACAGCCTCCCACTCGTGCAAGCGGGAGCTCGTCCAAGCCTCTGCTTCGACTCGCCGAGGTGCACCGTAACTGTTCGTTTGTGCTGACAACCACAGAATTGTTCAGAAAGGTTAAAGCGCGCGGCCCTCTTCGTGGAAGAACAGCGGCTTGTTAGGCGCACTGAAACATTTTCTGTTTGGGGGATAGTACTCTAAATGGGCTTTTTCTTACTTTTTTCCTTGCACTTAAAGTCTGGCTTTTTGCAGGTGAATGTTCTTTATTGTCATGACAACAAGGAGCACTGCACAAGCCTCATTAGACCCTGAATTGCGAGTGTGTGGGTGTTGGACGGGTGCATTAGGATTAAAGATCATGCTTATGTATAAGGCATCGATTACTTTTTTTTTTTTTTTTTGCTAAAATTTAAACATACAAAATACTGAGGCATTAAAAAGAGAATTTAAATGGGCTTATGAATTGTATCTGCCGGTGAACGTCCTTTGTTTTAATGTTCATAATCGTATCATTTCAATTTGGACCTTACTTTTTTTGCTTGTTTAAGATGCATTCTTGCAAATATGCTTTGTATCTCCAGTAAACAAAGCACAGACTCGTACGTACTCGGAGGATTGTGTCCTTGAGCGTCCTCGTGTCTGAGTCATCACACGTACGCTCACGCTCAGAACCACGTCTTTTCATTTACTGGACACTTTGAGCACAACTGCCAATATCAGAAATTCCATTTGAAACTACTGACTCATTGTTAAGGCTTTCTGCCTGGTGTTCATTTACAATATTGTTCCAAGATTGAATTATTAAATCTCCCCTGTCTCGCCCACTCTTCTGATTCCTGTAATAATTAGTCTTGTTTGTAAACACGAAGGATTACGTTTTCACCTCTGAAATGAATTTTCAAGGCATTTTCAAACGCCGGAAGGATTTTGACCCCACAGCTTTGATGATTTGATGAAGACGTAGGACACAATCAGCGTTTGCTTCCAATTCTGAAGATCTTTTCACTCCTTCTTTCCTCAACACAGTGATTTATCTGTAGATTATTATTATTCCGCCTGGCTTAACCTTATTATCCACCAAACTGTTGTTTGTTTTATTTAAACACTCACGTTAATTCCCTGAACTAACAGGATCATGTTTGCAGCAAAGAACATCTAAATGTAACCGAACAGATGGAATTTGCTGTCCGATGAAGAGGTGTGTGTTGACCCTAACGCCGGGTCTGCTCTGACCTCGTGAGCAATGCCAGATCTTGAGCTGTTGCGTTTGCCAAATTTCAGTAATGCTGAACGAGTGCAAATCCCTACAGCCAGAACGGGCAACGCGACGGAGCCAGATACAGCCAGAGCGGAGACTGTTGCTGCGGCAGATTACCGCCGAAGGTTTTAAAAGGCGGATTCACATTTCTGTGTCCACACACCTTCGGAAGCTCGGTCTATATTCAAAAGTGGCCTCATTAGACCAAAAATTCTCCGCTGGCTTGATTCGCCCTCCACTGGATCGCCCACTCTTTTCCTTTTCTCCCACCAGCACTTTATTCTCTCCCCTCCCCTCTTCCCTGTCTTTCATTTCTCTCCATCTCTCCCACTCTCTCCTTTCTTTCTCTCTGCCTCTCCCTGTCACTCCTGCTGTCTCCCTCTCTTATCCCTCCCCCATCTGTGGGAAGCTGCAGTTGTGCGCATGTCGCAGATGAGTCAATTTGTGGAGGCAGTGCACGCGCGCGCGCACACACACACACACACACACACACATACACATACATATCCTGTCTCCCACGAAGGCATCTGTTTCAGTCTGACTCTCTGAGAGATGCAGCACCAACAGAGAAAAAGGGAATAGGCAGAGAGGAAGAAGAGGTAGAGAGAGGAGGGTGTACTTCTAAAGAGTGACAAGAAAAGACAAGTGGGGTCTGGAGAGAACCTGAAGAGGAGAGGAGAGGATGCCGCTCCTGCTGAAAATCTCCGCCTGACTTCTGAGGAGTTTCAGCCCGGACCTGACAGACACGCAGCATCTCCGAGTCTGACAGCGTGTACCCGTGTGTGTGTGTGTGTGTGTGCGTGCGTGTGTGTGAAACAATGGCCAGCGCTCAGCCGGGGGTCCACGCACTGAAACTCCAGCCTCCCACCGTTTCTCTCACACTGAGGAATGGAAGCAACTTCATTAAATGGGACGAGGTAACTACACTTCTTTCATGCATTTTTACTGGACGCACACATTTGCGTTTACTGCAAAGTGTGTGTCAGAATATTTTCTGACACACAGGAAGCTAATCTGCTAGACCATGTTGTTGTGTTTACTATTCATTTTTTAATTAAGCCTTGGCAGTGAGCACCTGTGGCTTACGCATCAGCAGGACCATTATATGTGTGTGTGTGTGTGTGTGTGTGTGTGTGTGAGAATGTGTAAAATACATTGATGTCACATTTCCATGCTGCCAACTGTGACATGCAGTTGTACAGGTTTATGTGTGGATGCATCCTAAATGCACAGAAGTCCAAGTCTCTGTGTGTGTGTGTGTGTGTGTGTGTGTGTGTGTGTGTGTGTCTTGGTATGCTGAAGTACAGGACTTTCAGGTTACCATGGTAACTAGCATGGGTACCTAAACAGATCTGGTTTGGGTGAAGAAGAATGGATGTTTTGTGTCCGCGTCTGTGTCTGTGTGTGAGTGTGTGTACGCCTGTACGTGTGTGTGTCTGTGATTTGAATCACACTCATGGAAGCGCTCATCCAATATTCTATTCACAATGTGTATCTTTTTCCCCAACATGTCTTTGCCTTTTTTGGTTGCTATGCCAACCAGTTGGTAACCGGGTTACTAGTTAATCTTTTTATCTTTTTCCTGTTGTTGTTCTTTGCAATGTTGGCTTCACTTTTGCTATAAGAATGGCTCAGACAGCATATTTCTTCAGAAAATAAAAATTGTAAGGGTCTATTTGTTGGTTACTTGTAAGGCTTTTAGTTACACCTCTGAATGTATTAGTTACTAATTTTTGAATCAATTTATGTCGTATCTGACCAGCATTTTTACGAGAATCTTTAAGAGTGAGATGTGGAACGCACCCGTTTATTCACCACCTATTAGGCAACAAGCATCATTAGCTTTTTTTTACCAACCTGTGCTACTATCACCATCTTCTGCAGATCCTTTTCAAAGCAGCATTTGCTTACTGTAGACCAATTTATTGCTAAATATTTTTTTCCTGTAGCACTTGAATTTCAGATTTAAATTTCTAACATGTCAGCGCATGCTAACATTTCCCAACACCAGCGCCGCTGCCTTCCCTAAATGCACCTGCAGCCAATTACAAGCTGTCATGACGAGTTATTATAGCAAGTGTGACTCTTGGCCTCCTATTTGAAAATTCTTTAATGAGGCGTGTTAAGAGATTCAGTTGAAGTGTTTTATTGATTGATAGGGGGGGGCTGCTGTGGATCATCTTAACTGTGATTGCTTGTGAAGTTCCCTATGTGACATTTAGTGTTTTCATGTGTTTCTCTTCAGGATCTGTCAACAGTGACTCCTGTGACTTTACATGTTGATTCACATGGATTTTACCTTTACTGGACTGACCAGAACAAGGTGGAGCATGCATAAACATGGACATCAGACATCAGAGTGCATTATTATTTCTATTCAGTTTCCCTTTTCCACTAAAATTGCAATAGAATGTAGACAAGCCGTGCTAGTACCTAAGCTCACACACACACACACACACACGCTCTCGAACAAAAATGCATGTGTATTTACAGCCCTCCAGGTGGGCTTAAACCCTTAGCAGGAGCAGTATGAGATGTTTAATTACTACTGATTGTGCTTCTGTGTTTTCTGTAGGAGACAGAGCTGTTGGACCTGACCCTGGTCAAAGATGTCCGAACGGGAAGAAGCACCAAACCGCCCAAAGTACCTCACGTTAGCTTTTATCCGTTGTATACGCAACCTCACATTCCCACCACTAATCCCAGCAGTTTTATGTGTCAGCGTAGTAAATAAATGCTTGACACTGACACTTGTTTTGGAAAAAACGAGGCGAAAACGAGCGGCAAAGCCAACAGTCTCTGCCTCACTTCACTCTCTGTGTCGCTTTAGCATGGCTCCGTTTAGCAACAACAACAACAACAAGGATTATTCTCTGTTGTGCGATAGGAGGCAAAGCTGCGGGAGCTCCTGGATGTGGGGAGCCTGGTTGGCCGACTTGAGAACCGCATGGTTACTGTGGTGACGGCATCAGACATCGTAAACGTTAATCAGCTCAATTTCATCGCCTCACAGGAGGATGAGGCCAAGGTACTGATGGCTGTCTGATGACGATGATGATGATGAGAATGGGGACGATGACGACAACATGTTTGGTGTTGGTAGGCATGGTGTGAGGAGCTATTTTCTCTTTCTTCCAACCTGCTGAGCAACAACCTGAACAGAGACCACGGTCTCCTGAAAGCGTGAGTACTCCGCAGTTGTCCAAGACGCAGTGCAAAGCGCATCAGTGAGCCTCACCACGACACTTGGAGATACCATCTCAGGAGCTCAGGAGCTCTATTTTGAGTCATTAGGCACAAGCAGTCAGTTTGCACAATTACAGAGAGAGATCTGTGGCGGCTGTCATTCCACAACACTGCATTAGTGGTTCAGGATGCAGAAAATCTAACATTCAGGGACAAACTTCTAAATATTCTAACTATCTTCTACTAAAATGAATATTTAAATGTCATGATTACACTGTTTGCTCATTTTATTGCAGGTACGTCCGGTTAACCCTCCAGCCAAATGCAGAGGGGCGAATTACTGTCAAAAAGTCAGTCCCTTCTTCTTTTTGTTTGTATTTTGCTATTACTAGTAGTAATTAAGCAAGCAAGAGTTTTGACCGTGCTAACTTTGGCCCGTGGATGAGAATGTAAGGACATAGCTGGTGAAATCTGTAGAGGCCCACACAAACTCAAACTTTGCTCTTTCCCTGTCCCTGGCTTCTTAAAATAAACTTAATTCCATGTGCACTTGGGGAAGCAAAAACAGGGACAGGATTCTTGAAGGTGCTTAATTCAGCACTGACCTGGTAATCAACGAGTGCCAGAGAACGGCATGGATTATACAACATTTGATGGAGAGCTGCATTTCAGGAATAAACCAGGAGCGAAACTGGGGTCAGATTTGGTGAAAGTTTTTGACTATTATCTTTAATGAAAGCAAAGATAAATATATCTATTGTATTTTAAGCAAGTTCTGAGTTTGAGCGGTCATCCGGGGACATTTCTCTGATGTCCCTTAAAGCGAGGCTGCATTAAGAGGAGCGGAGCCCTGGTGTTCTGTTTGAACAGCTGTCAATCACCATGTCTCCTTGTGGACATCCAAAACCTCAACCCTGGGGGCTTTTTTTTCTAAACTAAGACCAGAGTCTGTCAAGGTGATGTCCCATGTCCTTAGTGTCCGTCTGTCATCACCAACAGACATGACGTACATTTACCAATCGCGTTTGACAATAGTGTTTAATCCTTCCCAGCGAAGTGATAACGATGGCGTTGTGGTGTCATTGTCTGTTGCAGCATTGTAAGACTGTTTTCATCAGACAGAAAAAGAGTGGAAAATGCCCTCGAGAACTGCAAACTACCCTACAGCCGGGTAATTATCATCATTATTATTATTATTAGTGAGAATAAGTGGTAGATACACATGGGGACTGTTAAAGGAAGGTCTCCTGCACATCCTTTGAAAAGGCTTTTTCCCATATGGAGACTTTCAACTTTATCCTTTGTCTTTCTTTTTTCTCTTCCGCTGTAGCTTTTCTCTGATGCTTTTTGTCCAGAATGACTCACAGTGCACAGAGGGATGAAAAGACAGAGAAAAAAATCTGCGTCATCAAATTTTTACTAGTGAAAATTTTAGGTTTAACAAAAAGGTCTCACATTAAATATTAATCTTTTAAATTTGAATAGATGGTCAAGACTGACTGAACGTTATAGAGAAAAAAACCTCGATGTGGTTGATTTGGATGGATTCTTTTGACAGGGTGACAGTATTAAACTGGAGGACTTTACACTGGAGGTTTACAGGAGCTTTTTGGACAGTCTGTGTCCTCGCTCGGAGCTCAGCAGCATCTTCAAACTGCAGTACGTATTCAAACCGCCTTCATCTCCTTATTGCTGCAGTCTCTGACCTCTAAGCAAATGCATAATACTGGTGTGGAAAACGGCCTTATTTCTCCTCTGCCAATTTCTTTGATGGAAAATGACTCAGCCTCTCCTCTATTCACAAGCTTTAAAAAAAAAAGCCAGAGTGGCCTAAACCTTATTATCGCTACAATGTTGCAAATTCAAAAGTGGCTGTGTGGTGCTCTGGTCTGTAGAGGAGGGGATGAGGGAGCGATGTCAGTCGATCAGATGACAGAGTTCATCAACAACAAGCAGAGGGACCCGAGACTCAACGAGATCCTCTACCCGCCTCTTCGTCCCGCACAGACGCACACTCTGATGGAGAGGTATCAACATGACAAGACACAGCTAGAGCAAGGTAAACACACAACACAATCCCAGTCCCGACTTGAATATTTTGCTGGGTTGTATTCATAAATTTGTTCATGCACGGGTATTCTTCTACCTTTCACTATGAAAATAAGCATCGAATCCTGTTTTTCTGCTCTTATTATTCTTAGAATTCTTTTTTGTGTATGTCTGCTCTGTCAGACTTGGAGGAATGCGTTCTTCAAGGTGCCTGAGCATCCATCTATGAAAACAACTGAGTCATTTAAGGGTGCTCTGGGTTTTGTTTTGTTTTTTCTGTGTAATTCTTTGGAATATTCAGGTTAAATCGCATTTTGAATGCAATAATTTAAATTGTAATGTTTTGTTTTATGTGCAGGTATCATCACCCTTCAGGGTTTCTCCAGCTATCTGTCCAGTGATGAGAATGGAGTCATCCCACCAGAGAAGCTGGACCAGTCTGAAGATATGAGTTTCCCTCTGTCGCACTACTTCATCAACTCCTCACACAACACATACCTGACAGGTACGCACGCAGGCTCAGGGAACTCAACAAGCTTGTTAGCGTCTCACCAGGTAAAATGGTTGAACTGATCAAAGAAAAAAGATTTTTCCTGTTCGGAAAAGGAGACAAAAGAAGGTGTAAAGTAGTTGAGTGCTTGTTGTATCTCTGCCTCGGTTGTTCCAGCGGGCCAGCTGGCAGGAAGCTCCTCCGTAGAGATGTACAGACAAGTCCTTCTGGCCGGTTGCCGCTGCGTGGAACTAGATGTTTGGAAAGGACGTACCACAGAAGAGGAGCCTGTCATCACACACGGGTTCACTATGACATCGGAAATCTCCTTTAAGGTGTGGGAAGACGCTGCATTCAAGCGTGTTAAATGACACGTCCATTACATTTCCTTAGCAGAAGATTCACCCTGATGTCGTGTCATGTTTGATATTTTCCAGGAGGTTATTGAAGCCATAGCGGAATGCGCCTTTAAGACCTCACCTTTTCCCGTCATTCTGTCCTTTGAAAACCATGTGGACTCGTGAGCATCTCCTCTATTATTTACCTGTCAGTGCATGTGTCTGTTGACCCAAATGGTATACATCATCGCTCTATGTATGTCTTAGTTTGAAGCAGCAGGCTAAAATGGCTGAATATTGTCGATCTATATTTGGAGAGGCTCTGTTGATTGACCCCCTGGACAAATACCCCGTGAGTACAAACCGCATTAGCCCGATTGCATGTTGGTTTTGGTGATGAGCTGCACTTTTGTCTTTTTTAAATGTTGTTTTTAGTTGGAGTCGGGCGTCCCTCTGCCCAGTCCTCAGGAGCTGATGGGTAAAATCCTGATCAAGAACAAGAAATCACATAAACCTTCCAACAGCATAGATACCAAAAGACTTACTGACCATCCTGCCAATCAGAGCAACGAGCCTGTGTCTCCTAGCAACAACACGGGAGGTAAGACACAAAGACACAAGGACTCCTTTCAGCCTGGAAATCCATGTGCAATGTGTTTAGTCGGTATTCTTTAAATCACAAAATAGACCCATGAGAATGAGAATTTCCGGTTCACAACAACGCAGTTGATTTACAGGGCTGAACTGTCTGTTTTAAATTGTTTTTATGCTCTTTCTGAACTACAATATTATGACTGATTACACAGATTGTTAAACCATTAAGTCCCGTCATTAGTTTAGCCAGAAATGACAAATTTGCTGCTGCTTTGATAGTTATCTGCAAGTCATCAGCGACATCTCAGTAATGCGCAGGACAGCTGGGAGGAGGTCAGAGGGAGGAGGAACAAAAAAAAGCACCACAAGGGGTTAATTGGGTAGCCTTTTTGACACACGCACACCCTGAAAACAGTACTGAGCCTCGGATTCCAGGCAGTAAGCAACCTGCCCGACTGGCACTGAAGTGCGTACTCATACAGCGGTCACGATCTTCTCGTCAACAACCTCTTGCGTGGGCCGCGTAATCACCCGCAGAGCCTAAACTGTGCCTTGTTTACAAAGCTTCAACAATGGTTTGGTATGCCGCTACAATTATCCAACGAGTTTTAGACCTTAGATTCAGCACGGATGGATGCCCTGCACTGTGTCGACACCAAGGGACATAAAGGGCATGGAGAAATTACCACTTAGAAAACATTTTTAGGCTGCACTTTTCTTTATGTACTAACAGAAATGGAGGCTGAAAGTGAAGAAGAAGATGACGACGACGATGACGATGGTAAAAAGGTCAGTGGTGACACCGCACAGAGCCGGGCGTCGCTCATCTTCAGCCGTCACCATTTGTCGCTGTTTGTTTTCAGTGTTTTGTTTTCTGTTCTTCACGTCATGTTAATGTGAGCTGTGCACTGTTGTTTTGTTCTCCCAGAGCTCCCAGCTTTACCTGTAGGTGATGATGGCTTACTGTTTACTGGTTTGGATGAGTTTTCACAGTGCAATGCTTTCCAAGAACAACGCCAGACACATGATGGAAGGTTATTTTACATAATTTCCACTTCAACAGACAGTTCGCCCTTGGTATTCCATTAGGATTTTTTTTTTTTTTTTAAAAAAACAGGTTTCTAAAGCATTATAGCTCATTTAGGAAGACATAGAATGTTTGAAGAGTTTAGGAATAAATCATTTAAATTAGGGTAAACAGTGCATTAGTGCAACATTAAGCTATTTTATTTTTCCTATAATGGAATTTATATGCAGTTTTAAATCATTTTTAATTTTTTAGGTTTACCTCAGAGAAGCAGAGATGATGTGACAAACAAACTGTCCATCATTTTTAAAAATCAATTTAGAGGTTAAACTCATTAGGAACTGACAACTCTTGCATTTAAGGGCTGTAAAAAAAAAACTATTTTTGCACCCATCTTTTTAGGTAATCAATACTAAAAATGGCTCATTTAAGTCAATGTCTGTCTTATTTTTGTATGAAGAAGCCGTGAAACTGACACCTGCATCTTTTATCTTTTATTTTCTCATACATCAGGCAAATAATCACACTGTTGTAATCAGGATGTGTAGAAAAGAGATAAATACATTTGAAAAAAAACCAAAACCTTGCCCGTTTTTGGTTTTCCACAGGGTTCATCGGAGCGGGAGGCCATAGCTACAGAGGAAATGTCAACCCTGGTCAACTATGTGCAGCCAACAAAGTTCAACTCCTTCGAAGCTTCTAAGAGTAAGAATAGCAGAACTGAACATGACACTTTTACTGGTACACACTGGTTTACAGTTGTGACAAGTCCAGAGCAACATTGTTCGTTTGTGTGTGTGTGTGTGTGTGTGTGTGTGTGTGTGTGTGTGTGTGTGTGTGTGTAGAAGCAGCTCGCTGTTACCACATGTCATCATTTGTGGAGACCAAAGCTTTGGAGCATCTCACAAAGTCACCAGTGGAGTTTGTAGAGTATCCTTGGCAACAGCTACAGTGCTGTGTTTTAACTTTTATTAAAAATGATAAATTGTAAATAAATTTTGATGTTGTATTTTTTTAACTTTATATCTTAATTTGTAGTGAATTAAGTAGCCATAAATATGGAGATGTATATTACAGGAGATATATAGAAATGCAGTATAGTGTTTATCAGCTAAAATTTGGAAATACTTTAGAGTACAAAATGAAAACGATTTGTATACTTTGTATAATTTTCCTTAACGTGATTTTAACCAGGTATAACAAGTCCCAGCTGAGTCGTATCTATCCTAAAGGTACCAGAGTCGACTCGTCCAACTTTATGCCGCAGCTCTTTTGGAACGCAGGCTGCCAGTTAGTGGCGTTGAATTACCAAACTATTGGTAAGTCTCTTCAGCAGGTTTCCGTCCTGCTAGGTGGACGACAGCTTTCCGCTCTGATCCCGGTGAAAGCCGAAATTCACGAGATTCAAATCTGATCTTTGTTCCAGCAAACATCACATCTCGTTTCAGTTCCACTGATAGAAAGTATTAAAAAAAATAAGAAATTATAATTTTTCTGATTACTTTATTTGATATGGGTTTCCTGTGTGAATGTATGCACTGCTCTGACTGATTAGCATTTTAGGCGTGCTCCTCTCCGCTGTATTCGGATGAACGCGTGATTTTATGCACAGGTTGTTTTTCAGAGGACTTTATTGTCCTTGTCCTCTGGCAGGCCATCCATCGCCTCCTGCATCAATTACATGAATGCAGTGACTTCTCTCCTACCCTTCACGGGCCCAGCCTTTAATTTCAGCCCCTCTGTTCCAGATTTGTCCATGCAGCTGAATCTCTTCATGTTTGAGTACAACGGTCGGAGCGGCTACCGATTAAAGCCCGAGTTCATGAGACGACCCGACAAACACTTTGACCCCTTCACAGAAAACACGGTGGATGGCATCGTGGCTAACACCCTGTCTGTCAAGGTACCGTGGTTTCACAGCAGTGATGATTCTGGAAAATAGCTTTATATGTTGGGCATGTGTGAAAGTCACTCTGCAGTGTCTCAGCAATGACAGCTGCGGCCAGAGGCCTCATATTTCATTGTTGTTTGTTCGTTACCTTCTTGTACAGATGACAGGAACACTTAAAGGGAATGTCATCTTATTTGTTGTAAATGTCAAATTGGACTCAGGGATACGATGATTTAATTTCAGCAGACGTCTGGTCAACAGATTGTTGTTCATAATCTGTGATGTAGTATTAAGATGGACGACACATCGCCAGTTCCTCCCGTCTCAGCTGCAGCCATCTCCTTTGCAGTAGTAACAGCTAAATGGAGGGAAAGGAGAGCACAAAGCATGAACCCTTGATGAATGTAAGCAAAGACAATCTCAACAAAAGTTGTATTCCTTCATGAGGGATAGATGGAAATAATGTCTTACTGCAGACTGACACTAGAGGGCGATATACATTTCAGCAGGAGATTAGGGGTCAAGATCTGGGCTTCGGTGAAGCACCTAGACACACTACAGATTGGACTAGATAGCCTTCCATCAGTAATAGATGGTGTATAATTAGCATTTAAAAGGAAATTAATTTAATAATAATAATCTTTGTCAGTGGGTTTTTTTTCTGTGCTGCTAGATTGAATGTGGAATTCTTTCTATCTGTGTTTTTAGGTGATTTCAGGTCAGTTTCTGACCGAGCGGCGGGTGGGCGTGTACATAGAGGTAGAGATGTTTGGACTTCCTGCAGACACCAGAAGAAAAGCCCTGAAGACCAAAACCTCCCAAAACAACAATGCCATCAACCCAGTGTGGGATGAGGAGCCAATAGTCTTCAAAAAGGTGAGGCAGGGGCCCGTAATGATTGTGCTGATGCTCCGGGGGCGGGCTCATCTGGGGAGAAGTGACGTGACCTTTCTGGCAGGTGATCCTTCCCACGTTGGCCTCTCTGAGGATCGCCGCCTTTGAGGAAGGAGGGAAGTTTATTGGTCATCGGATTATTCCGGTATCTGCCATAAGACCAGGTAGGACCATGTTTGTATTTAAGTTAAAGGGGTCATGTTTTATATTTTCAGTTTTATTCGAGGCTTTTGTTGAGGAGAATGTCTATAAAGTGATCCCCGGCAATTGTTTTTATGTGTCACTTTTACACATTGGTAAATTAAATAATTCCTTGGGAAAAACGGTTCTTTATTGTGTTTTGCCCTGAAAATCTCTACGGAGTCTACATCAATGACAAATTTGTCTTGCTTTTTGCTTCAGCTGTCATCCTAAACCGATTACACACACTCTGGGTGGGCTTTCCTCCTCAGAAAAATGTCACTGGCTTCAAATAAGATCGCTGCAATCACGCACTGTAATTTTATCAACGAAGGGGTCATGATGTAATTTGATGTGGACTGAAGTGTCTGTTATCTACTTCACCCTAAGACAACAGCGGCATCATTAATCAGCTCAGCGAATGGTTCTTTTATTGTTTCAGGTTATCGTTATATTGGCTTGAGGAATGAGAAGAATCAGTCTCTGATTCTTCCAGCCGTTTTTGTCTACATTGAGGTCAAAGACTACGTCCCAGACACCTTTGCTGGTATAAATTTTGCACACATTTATTGTTTATTTGGTTTTTTTTACCAAACATTTAATTTCACCTTAGGCTTCATTTAGGAAGGTTTTAAAGACAGAAACGATCTCACAGCTCTCTAGAGCCACCTGCAGGACTATTACTGAACTATTCTGAATGTGGATCAACAGAAAAACAATAGACAAAAATCATCAGCAAAAAACAAAAACATGAAAAGAATTACTCTCATATAATTCCTAATCAATCCATTAATTGACTAGGTTTATATTGTCTTATAAAATTTTTAAGGAAGGTATGGAAGTACACTTTGCAAGACGATGCTTTTGATTTATTTACAGATGTGATCGAGGCTCTGTCCAACCCCATTCGATACGTCAACCTGCTGGAGCAGAGGTCCAAACAGCTGGCGGCTCTGACGCTGGACGACGTGGAGGAGGATGCGCAGACGGAGGTTCCGGCCTGGTTTTACACTTTTCACGAGACGAAAGGCAAAAGTAAAACATAACTGATTGCCGCTGTTCACCAGGACGAGGCTGACGCCTGCGTGGAACGCAAGAATGATCTGAAAGCAGCTCCAGTGGAGAATGGGCTCAGCCCCAGCTCGGCCCCTGCAGGTCACACTCCCGTGGCCACCACACCCAAAGCCTCCGCAGCCAATCAGCAGACAGTTACAACAGGTACCGTCCCTCTGTCCTGCAGGGAAACATTCAGCAATCTTTAATACAAATTCTCATATTTGTGTCTTTAATCCTGTTGCTAATGTCTTTTCTAAATGCAGATACAGCTAAACCACCAGCTAAGAGTGAAGATTTGGTTTTAGGAGTTTTGATAGGTTTGTATTATTTATGCCTTTTTAACTGTTGGTTTTACCAATAAACTCCTTTTCCTTTGACAAAGACCTATTTTAAATTAATTTTTGCATGTTGTTTACTCATATTTGTAATGTAATAAATAGGACCATGAAAGCCTTTGGGCTTAGAAGGAAAGAAAAAAGCTCTCCTGAAGTTAAATAAAATATGCTTTGTGATCGTTCACGTCCCAGACGTTCCAGTTATTGCAATGGAGAGTCTGCAGCAGTCAAAGGTTTACCAGAAGGAGCAGAAGCGTCAGTTTAAAGAGCTGAAGGAGTTAGTGAGACGGCATCAGAAGAAAACGTCTGAGCTCCTCCGAGAGATCAACAACAAGTATAAGAAGACGGCCAGACAGTGCAGCAAGAGCAGGTTTTCAGAAATACCCGCTTAATCTGCAGAATATCTGATTCCTTAAAAAAAATCAAAATGGTGATGTGTATGCTGATGTGTATCTCTTGATCTCCTTCAGAAGCTCAAGTTCAAGCAGTGAGAAAGATGAACGCCTCCAACAGCTGAGAGACGAGCAGCAGCAGCAGCTCCTGGCTCTGAGGCAGGAACAGTACTACAGTCAGAAGTATCTGCAGAGAGAACACATCAAAATGGTAAAAATCAAAGAGCCGAAACTCCTCATTATTAAGAAAAAGATTTTCTACAAATCACCCCTTTAGTTGGAGGCTGTAACTTCAGCGGGGAGCTTAATTTCAGCGCTGCTGTGCACTGTTGTGATATGAAGACAAATGAAAATCCCCTTTGGGGTTTTTCTGCAGCTAACAGAGCGTCTGAACAGTCTGGCTGAGGAAAGTCACAATATCCAGATGAAGAAGCTTAAAGACATCTGCGACAAGTAAGCGGAGGCATTGACGGACTTGTTAGATTCATCTCCCTTGCATAGACATCATAAACAGACCGTCCCGACTGTCTGTTTTAAAAGTAAACGTTAGCCCTAAACTGCTAATTCAGTCTACATTCAGTAGATAGAAGTAAATTACAATACATGAAGATGATAAATATTGATTTTAATTCAATTCTCAAGTTCAAGCTTCAGTCTGTAGTACGACTCTTTGTGTTTTCCGTTATCCTCTTTCTACAGAGAGAAGAAAGAGCTGAAGAGGCAGATGGATCGGAGAAGAACAGAGAAGATCAACCAAGCGAAGACCAAGGAGAAACATCTGGCCGAAGAGTACGACGCGTTGGTTTGTAATCTGCTCCACTAGCAGCAAGGAGAAACTCCAGCTGAACTCCTGAATCTGTTTTTCTTAGGGAGAAGATTGAGATTAATAAATCATATGTCAATGAAGTTGTCCAGAACATAAAACGGGTGAGTGGAGGAAAGAGAATAAGGAAGAGTGTGTCCTTGTGTGTGTGTGTGTGTGTGCGGGATGGTGTTTCGATGCTACACGAGTATTCGCCTCCTTTTGTGTCTGCAGCTCGAAGAGACCCAGACAAAACGCCACGATCAGCTGGTGGAGCAGTACAACGAGCTTTTGCAGGAGATCCAGGACCTGAAACCAAAGGTTGTGAAAATGCTGATCAACGTCCAGATCCCCTAAAGTCGCTTCGTGGTTTGTTGTTGCCGTAAACATCTCCTTCTTTCTCCAGCTGCAGGGAGCTGTGGAGGCAGACTTTCAGGAGAAATTCCATTGCTTGCCTGGAGAAATTCAAGAATTCCTGCAGGAGAGGAGGGCGGAGGTCAGGGGCAACAGCAAGTCCAGATCAAACACGCCACACGAAGCTCTGTCGGAGGAGGACTGAGGAACTGGGAACGCTGGTGGACTGATGTTTCGAGATTGAAGCGATCACAAAGACTGTTAATTTACTTTAATGCACAAAGGTTTTATTCATTAAGTTATTTCCATTAACTTAAGCATGCACTTTTCTATTTCTGTGTCTGTCTGTCTGATTTTTTTTATTATTATTTTTGCATGGAATTTTGTTTGTCCTCCCATGAGACGCACGGACAGTATCTACCATGTTGCTCACCCTACACACACCCCCTTGTTGATTTTTATTCCTACAAAATGAGAAGCAGCCGTACTGCTGGTGGATTTTGGGCTCCCAGAGCCAAAACAGAACAAAGAATGTGTAATCACTGATCACGTTCTTCTTTTGTTAATGGGCAGCCGTCTTTATGGGACACCATTTATGAAACCATTTTGGGCTAAATTTAGCAGAGATGCAAAGTATCAACAGACCTAATAGACTTGCATGCACCCTTTTTAAACCCCTTTTTTGTCATTTCCCTTGCATACGGTTCCACACATTCACTTTTAGTGGACAATTTAGAGCATCATGACCAATTTAATGTATTTAATTTGTACGTTTCTGTCAATTTTTGCTTTTTTTCCTATTGATGTTTGCAGATTAGCCATATTCAAAACCTGCTGAGTGAGTCGATTTTACAAATGTGACTGTAGAAAAAGGATTAGGGGTTGTTTTTACTATTATTTATTTTAGATGACTGGGTCATTTATTGTATCCTCAGTAGTTCAATTATGCAGTCACTTACTCTTGGAATTTATAAAAATACAAATAAATCTTAACTGCAATAGCAATCAAGCTGTTAAAAACAAACTGTTGCATGACAAACACAAGTTTACTTTGTGCTTTGTAAAGTTTATTGGATTATTTGTTCAGAAAAACCATGAGATTGTAAATTAGCTTTTAATAATAATATTATTAATATTCATATAAAAAATCCGAGTTCTCTGAGAAGTAGCACGAACATTATATCATCCATCATTTTGATTAAAACAATGTTCTGATCGATTGAACATTCTGCGGACACTGCATGGACTAGTTATTTTGTTGTGTAGGTTGCTGAAGTGTAATTTTACCATTTTGAGGATTTGTATTTGATTATTTATTTTGTAAATGATAAGAGACAATAATTGAATGAGTTGTTTGCAGATAGTCTCTCTGTAAAAAGGTAACTGTAAAATGAATGGAGGTTACCGCTTTGTACAGTGGTCTCCTGGGAATTAAGTGTTGGGACCTGTTTCACACAAACCTTTTCTGTATTTCTGCACTTACACTCACAAAAAGGTGTGTTCAATGTCTTTTTTTTGCAGGGAAACTCTTCCTTCAGATTTGCAGATATTGTCAAATTAGATTCAACAGTATTCCAGTAGTTTGTACTTGTAGCTTGCTCTGTTATTCTTATGGCAAAATACTTAACTAGCAATTCAAGTACCTCATTATTCTGTTGTGATTTTTCGATCAAGACCGTCACAAAGCAGGTTTTCTCACAGAAACCTTGCTGAACACACCCCTGGCATTTAGTAAGTAAACTGAGCATGCTTTACTGTCTTGGATTCCTCCATCAGTTGTTTTCTCTGCCTTTTCTGAATGTGCACTATTAAGATGATTTCATTTAAAAATGAGACACGGTGGGGGAAATGTAACTATAGATTATGAGATTATAGTTGCATAAAGATGAATTGATAAACACCTCTGTGAATGAGAAAAGTGCCAATAAATCCACCTTCACAATGAGGTTTTTGTTTATGTTAATTCATATTTTTCTGCCTGTATCCCAAGTCGTTGAGTTTGTGGTATTTTCTTGTAGCCTAAATCAGTTTTACTTGATTCTTTTTACACAATTACCAGACATTTGGGAAAAATTAGAAAATTAATTCCGAGCATTTTCTCTTTCTTCCGGCAGGTGGCGGCACTTGGCTCGCGTTTCCATTTATTCTGCAATAGAAGAAGAGGGCTCCCCTCGTCTCCTCAGCATCAACCGCAGCCGTTCTCCCCGCTCCTCCTCCTCCTCCTCCTCCTTCTTTTTCCTCCTCCTCCATCCTCATCTCTCACCAGCTTCTTCCACTGCGGAACATCGGCCTGCTCTCCTCCCAGCGCTCCGCCGGTGGCAGACTCAGTTCGCCATGGACAACTCGGGCAAAGAGAAGGAGGCCATGCAGTTGATGGCCGAAGCCGACAAGAAGGTCAAAGCGTCCGGGTCCTTCCTCGGAGGGATGTTCGGGTAAATGATGTTCGTCACCGCCAGTGTTTACCTCTGTTATCCCCTTTTCTTCTCGTTTTGGGCCAATTATAACCAGGCTGCACCGTCAATTAAATCATCAGTCAATTGATGAATAGACCAGTAGATCTATAGGTTTTTTTAAAATGACGTTATCACGTATT
The DNA here is from genome assembly GCA_000180735.1 of Tetraodon nigroviridis. Classification (NCBI taxonomy): domain Eukaryota; kingdom Metazoa; phylum Chordata; class Actinopteri; order Tetraodontiformes; family Tetraodontidae; genus Tetraodon; species Tetraodon nigroviridis. Next base: position 1,222,977 of record CAAE01014597.1, read on the forward strand.
ACGTTATGTATTTTGTCGGCTTTTTCTTACTTAGGCAGTGTACATCTCTGCAGGGGATGCTAACGTTACCTGTGACATTGTCCTTTTTACGCGATTAACGCGCGGGGTGGATTATTAACCCGTTAAGGAGGGTTTTTCCACGGCTGTTCGAGGCTACCTCAAAAACCCCGAGCTGTCATCGCAGAGAGTGGCCTGCGTGTTTTGAGCTGTCACGCACCAGAAGCTGGGGTTGTTATCCTGGTGATGGTGATGATGCTGTGGGACGCGGGGCTGAGGCAGCGTGCGCGCGGGGAAAAACAATGGAAACGCGCGCACGCCAGCATCCAAACTGGTGTGAAAGGGCCCCAGTCGCAAGTGGCGCAGGGACCCGTGTATGTGTGTGTGTGTGTGTGTGTGTGTCTATGTGTGCGTGCGTGTGTGAGCGTGTTTGCGCACGCGCTCTCGCATTTGCCTCCGTGCGTGGGAAGATGGACGTTAATGTTTTGATAGAAATGGATCCAACCCGCAAACAGTATTTCAATGAGCTCATTTGAACAGCAAATGTGTGTTTTGGTGTAATTCTGCCACCGCAGATGTAAAGTTATGTCGGTATAAGGAGTGGAAGAATACCACTGGATGCTGATTGGCCTCCACCTACTTATGTGTTGATCTGTCGATCATCTGCAAACCAGAGCCGGGTTCCAGAGCCACCGATGTGAACACATTGAACTGGTTCGTGCTGCAGCCGGCAAATGTCCACAAATCAGGCGTGACTTTCGTCTGCAGGACGGAGAGACCCACCACACGACTCTGCCGTGGGCTGCGTTTGAGAGGAACACACCCAGCTGCCAGTTCCGTGCCAGCGTTAAAATAAAATAAAGGAATTCCTGACTCTTTTTGTATTTTCTGCCTTTGCTCACAGGGGGAACCATAAGGTGGAGGATGCCTGTGAAATGTACGCCAGAGCCGCCAACATGTTTAAGATGGCGAAGAACTGGAGTGGTAGGTGACACGTGTGCGTCACAGGCCCACGTCGCGTCGTGATAAATGACAACCAAAACGCTCTACTACTGCATAAGTAACGCTGGCGTGTATGCGTGTGTGTTTAGCTGCTGGGAATGCGTTCTGCCAGGCGGCTCGGCTTCACATGCAGCTGCAGAACAAGCTGGACTCGGCCACGAGTTTTGTCGACGCCGGTAACGCCTACAAGAAAGCCGACCCACAGGGTGAGCGCAAACCCAGTTTCCCACTCCGCTGCCCCATTTTCTGCTCTGGGCTCTCACACTTATACAGCATTAAATATTTATCTGGTACTCTTTTTTCAGTTATCTCTAGATTTCAGTATATTTTTGTTATTTTAAATATGATTGTGATTCTTTTTCACATTTAATTGTACATCATTCAAGGTTGGAAAAGGACAACTCTGCTACACCTCAACTACCCTAGACCAGCGGTGACATTACTAGAACTTTAAAACGGCTGCCCACATTTATATCAGAAAGTGATTATCGGGTCACTCCTTGTGATGCCTCCCTTGTGATGAGCCTAATAAATGTTGTAGGTTAGCAGCAGGAAAAAGTTTTCATTTCACTCCACAGGCTCAAAAGGCTTCAACAACTTGACTGTACTTAACCTTCATATCCATCTACTCTCAGAGGCCATCAACTGTCTAAATCAGGCGATCGACATTTACACTGACATGGTAACGTTTGTCTCCGTGCTGCTCTGTGACTATCATAAACATCATAATAATGATAATAGTGTAACATGATAAATTTGTGTGTGTTGACCACAGGGGAGGTTCACCATTGCGGCCAAGCATCACATCACTATAGCTGAGATTTACGAGTCGGAGCTGGTTGATATTGAGAAGGTGTGAGATCGATTCAGATGTTTTCTGGGTGTGAACGTAAGATGATCCTCATTGCCCGTTTTCATGTTTCGTCCTCAGGCCATCGCCCACTATGAGCAGGCTGCAGACTACTACAAGGGAGAGGAATCTAACAGGTAAACAAAAGCAACAATACTAAAGTACAAAACTAGAGTACAAATATTTTAGGTATTTAAATCACTATTCTGGCCAGTGTTGATTATATGAACACAGATTTAATCTGTTAACTCGTGAATCTGTTTGTGTTTCAGCTCAGCCAACAAATGTCTCCTGAAGGTCGGACACTACAGCGCTCAGCTGGAGCAGTATCAAAAGGCCATCGAAATCTATGAACAGGTACTTCCATGTGGGCAGAATAATTAGAAGTTTTTCATATAATCAGAGAGCAGCCCAAATGATACAATATGATACAAATGCTGCTAAAGTTGTTAGAATTTCATATGATGTCTCTGTGTGTTTTCAGGTTGCTATGAGCACCATGGACAATCCGCTGTTGAAGTACAATGCTAAAGAGTATTTCTTCAAGGCTTCACTGTGCCATTTTATTGTGGATGAACTGAACGCAAAGGTTACACCCACATCGCTTTAGAAACCTGGAAAACCTGTTTGTTACTCTCTGGTGTTGAACGGTTATCACATCTGTGTGTTTCAGCTGGCCATAGAGAAGTATGAAGAGATGTTTCCAGCCTTCACAGACTCAAGAGAGCTTAAACTTTTGAAGGTAACTCACTTTTGGTTGTTTTCGTACCTCTTTCTGTCAAGTTAAAAAGGTTTGGCTTTGTAGAATAAAGGTTAAGAGATCAATCCATCATTTGTCAGATAATCTTATCTGACAACATGACAAATAAAAGGTCAAAGTTCCTTTGAAATCTAAAATGAAATCGCTCCTGTTTCTGGTATCTTTACAACAGAAACTCCTAGAAGCCCATGAAGAGCAGAACAGCGAGGCGTTCACTGAGGCCGTCAAGGAGTTTGACTCAATATCTCGCCTGGACCAGTGGTTGACCACGATGCTTCTCCGCATCAAGAAGACCATCCAGGGAGATGGTGGAGATCTGAAATAGACAAAGATAAAGAAGACACCAGGTTTGGTCTGGGAGGGGGAGACACTATGGGCATTGGAGAGGAGTGAGGTAGAATAAGGAGATGGGGTTTAAAAGAGGGAGGGTGGGATTGGGTTTACAGTTGTACATACCAGTCTGCATGTAACCCCCCCTCTTATTAGCTAATCATCACCTTTAAGCCACACTAAGATGACTTTGTGTCTCTGGTCCTACAGTATTGCTCTGATTACACTGACAGAATTGTACTTAAAGATAAATAAAGGGAAAAAAAGATTGTGTGCGTGCGTGCGTGTGTGTGTGCGTGTGGTTGGGTGTACTACAGTAGGGTGAATCATAAAATATTGGAATATATGCAGCTCAGATCAGATTGAAGAATATATGTTATTGATAGGGTTTATGAGAAATGATCTATGTGAATATTATTCATTGTCAATACAGAAATATAATTTATTGTTTGTTATGGTGCCCAGTGTTATAGTTTGTCTCAATATTTTGGGTATTAGCTCTTTACCACCTGAATTCCCCTGCACCCCCACCCAGTTCCCTGTCAAACCCAGTACCATCAGGTCAGTAATATCCACTGACTGACTGGTTTCCTACCATCATCTCTGGCTTGTTTGTGCATGTCATGTTAATGTAAGTGTTATCTGTAATGTGCTAATGTGTGAATAACAATCATGTAGCCCGGCATCATTTGTGTAAAATGAACAAGTCCGATATGGTGTTGAAATAAAAACAGCACATGTATGACCAAATGTTGTGTTTTCAGAATTTAAAACCAGGGGTTCGCACTTTTCTCTTTTCCCTGGGCTGGATTTTTTTTTTTAAAAAAAAAACAAATGTTATGGTTGGATTACCGCAGATATTATTTTTAAACAAATAATATAGATTTGTACACATTTTGCTGCTAATGTAGGTGCGCACAGTAAACACAAGAGGAAGACGTCGCATTAAACAAATACGTTCTAACGACGCTACCAAACTAGGAACACGTAGTAAAAAAATTTAAAAAAAAAATCTATGTTTATTCAAAAAACATTGCTGATTTATCCGAGACACATATTAAAGGTAGTTTATTCTTGTAGCGATTTTTAGCAGCTACCCATAATGCAGTTCGGCGGATACGTTGTGGTACTTCCGGTGTTTGTTTCCGGTGTGGTACCGTTCATTTCCCCCTCAAATTTCTCTGCGTGTTTAGCTTATTTTGAGTTCCACCGGTGAACGCCACAAAACCTCTCTACTAGTTTAATTACAAGTTTTTACACTTTCACCAAAGGAGGAGGAATCAGCGAGCCGCCAAGATGCCGCGAATTATGATCAAAGGAGGCGTCTGGCGGAACACTGAGGTGCGTGTTTACTTGGCTAGCAGCTTTAGCATGATGCTACCTATTGCTAGTAAATCGTAAAAGTCCAAGTTTGCATGAAGCTAGATAATTCTTAGTCGTCGTAGTCAAAATGGTGAATTTGGGGTGCTGCCAGGAAAACGAATTAAAACTAATTTGGAAGCATAAACTCCGGAGGCCTTGTAGCAATATTTTATTTTAGAATAGAACTTTATTCGTCCCACAGCGGGGAAAATTCACTGTTCCAGCAGCATTTTATCACATGCAAATGAACCTTGGACTGATACCTTTTCGTCTTTTGAATTTTATTTCCACAGGATGAGATCCTCAAGGCAGCAGTGATGAAATATGGGAAAGACCAGTGGTCTCGTATTGCTTCTCTGCTGCACCGCAAATCTGCCAAACAGTGTAAAGCAAGATGGTGAGTTTTCATCCAGCATGCAACGGCAAATAACATCGATTTAGGATCATTTAGTTATGAAGCACATTTTTAAAAATTGAAGTTAATGAAAAATTAGGTTAGAAGTATTACTTGTATTTTCAGAGACGTTAAGATGAATAACATAGGATGGGTTGTGTCTGTGAAGGTACGAGTGGTTGGATCCCAGTATAAAGAAGACAGAATGGTCGAGAGAAGAGGAGGAAAAGCTTCTCCATTTGGCCAAGCTGATGCCCACTCAGTGGAGGACCATTGCTCCCATCATAGGACGTACTGCTGCCCAGTGCCTGGAGCACTACGAATACCTGCTGTAAGATTTTATGATTTAAACGTACCTATAATAATGTTTGTCTGTTTTAACGTTTATAATGACTGACTAATATTTAAGCCATTCTTTTAGTATTGTATTCATCTGTAGTCTGGAAAGAAGTAACTTTTTATTAATACCTATTAGAGTTTTAACATATAAATAAAGTTAAGTCTTTATTAAATGCAAATGTTGTGTACAGAGACAAAGCAGCACAAAGAGACGACGAGGAAGGAAGTCGGAGATGACCCCAGAAAGTTAAAACCAGGAGAGATCGACCCGAATCCCGAAACCAAACCTGCCAGACCTGATCCAGTGGACATGGACGAAGGTATGTCACCTCACGCAATGATGGGAGATGGCGTGGGCATGTAGGAAGATCTGCAGCCACAAACACTCCTGGAAGATTTCAGGTGCATCTACTACCACGTGTACATCGTGTGCTGTGATGGTCCAAATCTTTTTTTTCTGTCCATCTGTAGATGAGTTGGAGATGCTGTCTGAAGCCAGGGCTCGACTGGCTAACACCCAGGGCAAGAAAGCTAAGAGGAAGGCCAGAGAGAAACAGCTAGAGGAAGCCAGGTGAGACATGTGTAATGCCTCATTTTTGGGTTGCTTTTCTAAACCTTTTTTTTTTTCATGGAATACCTTTAAAACTGGAGATCTAGTCCAAACAGTTGACATAAATGCGCGATGTTCTCATGGCTGTCCAGGCGATTAGCAGCTCTACAAAAGCGTAGAGAGTTGAGGGCAGCAGGAATTAACGTTCGTAAGAAGAGAAAGAAGAAGAGAGGAGTCGACTACAATGCTGAAATCCCCTTTGAGAAGAAACCTGCTCTGGTAACCATTGTTCAATGCAAAAAAACAGAACTGAAGTAGCACAGAAATAGTCAATTTCCAATGCTTCGATTTGTAAACATTGTCTTTAAGGGTTTCTACGACACCAGCATGGAGCAGTTTGAACATTTGGAGCCCAATTTCAAACGACTGAGACAGCAGCACTTGGATGGAGAACTGCGCAGGTTTGTAAATTACCGTACATCCAGAGAGAACACACACACACACACACAACTCTAAGAAATTCAACAGAATCACTTTTAATCTGTGTGTATTTGTAGTGAGCAAGAAGAGAGGGAGAGAAAGAGAGATAAACAAAAAATAAAGAAAAAGAAGGAAAGCGATCTTCCCTCAGCCATCCTGCAGACCAGTGGAGTGGCTGAGTTCACCAAGAAACGCTCCAAATTGGTCTTACCAGCACCACAGGTAGGCCAAGTCCATCTCCGGATGGTGTCCAGTCTTGATAGTTGGATCTGATTTCAAAACGTGTGGCCTTATTCTTTTGTCAAATGTTACAAACTTGGTCTTCGTAGATCAGTGATGCTGAGCTTGAAGAAGTTGTGAAGTTGGGCCTTGCCAGTGAGGTTGCCCGACAAGCTGCTGAAGAGAGCGAGAGCGGTAATTCGGCTTCCTCTGCCCTTCTGTCAGAGTACAGTGTTACTAACACCGTCACAGGGCTGCGTACTCCGCGCACACCTGCCGCTCAGGACAGGATTCTTCAGGTAACAAAAATAAACCAGTCATATCTGTCCTATATTTCTGTGTATTCACATTGTGTTAATACTTGACGTTTGTGTCATTAGGAAGCCCAGAACCTAATGGCACTGACCAACATCGATACTCCTCTGAAGGGAGGCCTGAATACTCCGTTGCATGAGAGTGATTTCAGTGGAGTGACTCCTCAGAAGCAGCAGATTCAAACACCCAACACTGTTCTCAGTACCCCATTCAGGTGCTTTCACGAGCCATTCCTCTCCTTCTCAGTTTTTCACCTTTCCTGTTCATATTTATAGCTATCCTGTGCCGTAGGACCCCTGGACCAGGTCAAGGACAGGAAAGCATGACCCCTCAAGTTGGTGGGGCATTGACCCCACGTGCAGCTGCGACCCCGGGTTTGACCCCAGGCCGCACGCCCCTGAGAGACAAACTGAACATTAACCCCGAGGAGCAACTGACTGATCCTGCGTATGCTAAACACACGGTGAGCGAAGCCTCTTCCCTTTTTTTCTCCTGAAGTCTTTTGTATTTAGATTTAAAATTCTAGTAATGCACTCTCTCCCTCACAGCAAAAGGAGAGTTTGCAGCAGCTGAGGCAGGGTCTGCTGTCGCTTCCAGCCCCCAAGAACGATTTTGAGATTGTTCTTCCTGAAAATGCGGAGAAAGAGCTGGAAGAAATGGAGACGGACAGTGGGTTTACAGAGGACGCATCGGATGTGGACGCACGCAAGCAGGTGTGTACACAAGTTCCATGTGCAGGATAATGTGATTTGGAGCGCTTTTAGGATCAAAATGACTTAATTCTAGTTTACGACATGAGGTGTGTTCTTCAGGCGCAACGGGACGCAGAAAGAGAGAAAGAGCTGAAGTTGCGGCACATGTCTGTTCAAAGAGATCTACCCAGACCCACTGAGGTACCCCACGCTGCAAGAGTCTTAGCTGCCAAGTTTTCTGATTGTTTCACCGCCAATTTAAAAGAAATGATGTTATCTCAGTCCCACATATCAGACTCTCGCTGTGTCCCTGCAGGTTAACGAGTCTGTCCTGCGACCCGCCTCCATGGAGCCGCTGTCAGACCTCCAGCTGGCAGAAGAGCTGATCAAGCAGGAAATGATCACCATGCTGCACCACGACTGTCTGCACCACCCGACCAATAATGCAGCCAGTCAGCTGCAGCGCGGCAAAAACAGAGGCCCCACCTCCACGTCCAACAACGCCTCGCATATAACTTACCTGGAAGCACACCCCTATAAACAGTTTAGCTCAGAGGAGATGGAGCAGGTAACAAAAAAGTGACAAAATAGCTGTGTTTAATGCAGGTGTATTCAGTAATATGAAAACATTAAATGCGACAGGCAAAGGGGATCCTCGCAGCAGAAATGGAAGTGGTTAAGGCTGGAATGGGGCATGGCGATCTCAGCATGGATGCTTACAGCCAGGTGTGGGAGGAATGCTATGGACAGGTAAACATTCTGTTCCTTCAAAAATGCACATTTGCTCACTTGAATTGTTTTCTTAAAAAGTTTTTATCTTTCTTCAGGTTTTGTATCTGCCAGCACAGAACAGGTACACCAGAGCTAACTTGGCTTCCAAAAAAGACCGCATCGAAAGCTTTGAGAAAAAACTTGAGGTTAGTGAAGCACAATAAGTAACCAGTAGTGCTTGGGACTCTGGTCTGAGCACCGCTGTCTTTCTCTGCTCAGGTGAACAGGGCTCACATGACCGCAGAGGCCCGGAAAGCAGCAAAACTGGAGAAGAAGTTAAAAATCCTGCTGGGAGGCTTCCAGTCCAGAGCTCTCGGGCTGGTTAAGCAGCACAATGAGCTATGGGAACAGGTACTGGCAGAATTCACCTGTGCACACTAGAAATGCTATTGAAAAAAATCAGTATAGATACTTGTATCGGGGTGCAAGGCAAACCATAGATTTGATCAGTGGGTGGTAAATTATTCAGGCGTGGTCATATTATATAAATGCTGCTCATCAGGTGGAGCAGGCTGCCACGGAGCTCCAGACCTTCAGTCAGCTAAAGAAGCAGGAGGATGTGGCGATTCCCAGGAGACAAGAGGTAAATCTGATGCACGAATATTCAAATGCGCCACCTTCACTGCCACAACCAATCATTTGCTTCTGTTCATTCGTCCACGCCATGTTAGGCCCTACGGGAGGATGTGGAGAGGCAAATGGAGCGAGAGAAAGAACTGCAGCAGCGATACGGAGAGCTGCTGATGGAGAGAGAGGCACTGGTCAGCAACGCGCCTAAATATTGAGCAACACCGATCCCAGATGTGTGTACTTTGCTAGGAACACCCAGATACTCACCGCGATGGCGTCAGCCGTTAGTGATGGAAAACCAATCGTTCTTCAGCCTGCGCCTAATGAACCCGTCTGTCCAGCAGTTACGTCTGTCTGCAAAGGCGCATCCCTGCTTTTACCTTTGCAATATACCAAGCCAGAACTTGGACATGCTCGTTGGTAACTTGTCTTTTTGTTGTGACAAATAAAGTTTCATTTCAATGGTGACAAAAAAAAAAATTGTAATTTGTGCTTATTTGAAAATGTAATTTAAATGTATACTAACATTTGGTCAAAAAGTATAAAATATAAGTCTTTAGTGAAAATGTGTAACATTCCTTTAGCAGGTGAGGAAGGCCATCCCACTCTTGGAATAAGCAATCTGGAAAGGAAAACAGCCCGTGTTAAATTTCTCAAAGATGTAATTGTTGCAAATGAGATGTGCTCAGTTTCCTGCGTCACAAATTATTTCCAATAAAAGATTTCATCGTGGGCGAGGCCTTTTCTCAACATGCATACTTGTACACCAGGCTTCAATCTTAGGTAAATTTAAATGTCGGACTAACTTCTAAGGTACGTTACAAGCAGAAAATGTATTTTTAGACTGGAATGAACTGTCCAAAAAGATAGTTGTCGGTAGTTATGAATATAGTAAACGTGCATACCGTGTGTCTGTAGTTGTATCTCCTAATGGCCTCGCGTATGTGGCAAGGCTGAATTGCACCAGTGGGAGGTTCGACGGTAGCCGGACAGCTCTGGAGGAAACAAAGGCAAAACAGTGTGTTTTTCTCTAGACGTTAGGTAATTAACGAGCAGACTGGCTTTGGCATAAGCCTAAAATGTTATTGAAAGAAAATCATTAAAAAGTCAAAATCTTGAATGTAAATCAAGTACGCAGAAGAGGAATATCAAAACCTTTCTAGCAACAAAAAAAGACGCAGAAATGAATAAAAACAATGGATTATTGCTCACCTTTTTGCGTTTCCTTTGTCGCGTGCGGCTGTCCATGCTGCCATTACCCTGCAGGAGGGGTTTGGAGGAATGGGAGGAGCTGGGGGTGGAAGGTGGGGTGGCATCAGGTGAGTCTGGATCCTTCTTTAGCTTGTGGGGAAAAGATTTGCAAAACATAATGTTAATCATTGATCTAAAATAAAATGAGGACAACATTGGGGTGTGTGTGTGTGTACACACCTCCGTGTGAGTGTTGTAGTGAATGTAACTGGCAGAGATCACATGACTGATGGGACTGGTTTTCACAGTCATTTCCTGCTTCACCAAGAGAGATAAGTCCATGATCTGAAAGAGGATGGTTAGTTATGATGCTGGAGAGTACCGACTTAACCATATAAAATAACGCAGGTGCAGTTCCAACCTACCTGTGCGACGGTCTCGTAGGCCAGGTAGGACAGGATCTCCATGGCCAGGCTGTTGGGTTTCAGCTCCAGAGTGCTGCAGTCCAGCCAGTCTCGAAACTTTGACGCTTTCTTAGCTGGAAACACATCCCGATCGTTTTCATCCAGAATACGAGGCACATCCATATGAGTTTGATCAACATTCTAAAATGCGAGTGTTCGAAATTTAACTGATCGCAGTCTCACCGAAGCTGAGCTGTCGACTCTCGCAGAACTCGGCGTACTGAGCCTGGTCCATACTTTGCGTGTAACGTTCCAAACGCTGGAGACACACAGGTACAATGAATGAACATCAAACGGCCGCGACACGTGCGTCTTGGGCAACAGATCATAATGACCTCTGACCTCTATCCGCTCTTGTTTAACGGGGTCGACTTCCTGGCGCTCGGCCAGCGACAGAAAGTCACCTGTTTGATCCATCCAGGTGAGAAAATCGTGGGCCAGTCGCTGCCGCCGCTGACTGCCACCAGCCCCGCCTGCACAGGTATCAAACCAACAACTCAATATTACCCTGATACAGTATATCAAAAAGGAGAGCTAAGTATCAGAAGTGACGCGCCTACCTGTGTCTGACACCAGGTCGTCATCCTCCAGAGATCTGAGGAGTTTGGATTTATAATCTCTGAACTGGAGATACTTTAACAGCCTCGCCACTTTTACCTAAAAGAGACATCCAGAGAAAAACACAGTTAAAAAGACTGAATAATTCAGTTTACCTGACTTTGTTTTTACCTTATCCTTCCTCATCAGGAACAAGATGTCCTCAGCGGAAATGACCCTTGACCCACGAAGAACAGCCCCTTCACAGGCCTGATGCAGCTGGCCGAGAGCGCGAGGTCAATTTACGTACACGAAGAATAACGGGTGTAAACCAAAACCTCGCAGTTCTCTTCTTGATGTTTCTAACTCATTTACATTCTAAATGTAAATGATTCCAAAATCTTCCAAATTCTTCTCACATATTTGCACATGAAAGATCGTTACCATGGTAATGAGCTGTGTGTGCACAATGTCTTCCACCAGAGCTGCGGTCTCCTGCAAAGGCCGGCGAGCATCTCCTAGAGCAAACCTGGGAGAGAGAGACAGACAGAAACCGGGTGTGTTATGGATTCTAAAAGTATAAAAGTATTACTCCCATCACATGTTTGTTATTTTTTCTAGTTAGTAATTAAGTCAATGTTGGATGAACACATAATTCCACAGTGAATAAAGCAAATGTAGACCCTATCTGGCCTTTCTTTCTGTCCAATCAGATTCCATCTCTCAAACGCATGCACACTTTAACCACAACTTGGTCAAACCCAAATTTGCATCCAGAGAAGCCATTTCCATGATGGCTGACCAACCTAAAGCCACATCCTGAAGGGCTTTCATTCTCTTCTTTTTTCTCTTTCATTGCATCTCTCTATCTAATCTGTCTCTGTCACATAAAAACACAAGACGGCCTCCCGGTCGTTATTGCCCATGCGCCTCTCTGCGCTCTCGATGGCTCCTTTCAGCTGTCAGTCACACAATAGAGGATGACTTTGGTTTGAAATCACACACACACACACACACGCACACCACGCCACAATGAGCATGTGGGATTAGTGAGAAAATAGTTAGCAAATTCAACTATGTGCCCACTAAATAGAACTTTACATTCATATAGTTTAAGCGGGTATACATACTAAGTTTATTAAGGTCTTTTTAGTCAATTATTTTGTTTCTGTATTGTAACTAAAACTCTTCAATCTTGAACTAATTTCCAGTCAATCACTTGACATTTTTGACAAGAGATAGCTTGAATTATCTTTTAAAATTAAATAAAATATATTTGTCTAGTAAAATGCCACATAAAACATCCTCAGTGTTGAATAACTGACTGCATTTTCTCTTTAGTTAGGGTTAACCTCCAACTTTTCCAAATTTAGGAATAATTGATTGAAATGCTTCCTAACTCAGTTTTTGGTTCTGTCACAGATCTTTATGGCTTCAAACAGTCTGTTCAGTAGCCCAGGTCCTCTGATCTACTGGGGTGAGTTATCTTGTGTGTGTGTGTGTGTGTGTGTGTGTGTGTGTCTTACATCATGCTCTGTAATTCTGGAATAAAACTGGTCCTGGAAGATGGCCGATCTTTAGAACTCGAGGCAGTGGAGCCAGCCATGGCACCGCTCATAAACACGTCCACCTGACAACATCAGCAAAACCAAGACAGAAAATATGACCTCTCGACTTACACAGAGATTTGAAAATCAAAATCAATAATGAATTTAAACTACTTATTACTGGCCTTCACATTAATTGGAACAAAATGTTAACTTGTTAAAATATGCCAGTAATCTAAGAAAAGCATAAAAGAGTTAATAAAACAAAGGTAGTTTGGTTTTAGATACAGAAGTACAGTCTGTGATGTTAGAGGTCTTTTATCCAAAACAAAAAGAGTCCGCTACACAGACAGAAGCTCAGCCAAAAGCTAAAATAACAAGATAGCAGAAGAACAGAATTAAGGCAAATGAAAACACAACATCCAAACAATTTCATTCTCTTCCTCTCTCTTACACACACACACACACACACACACACACACACACACACACACACACACACACACACACACACACACACACACACACACACACAGAGGATACAGGTGGTGTGACCGCAGTAACTACCCCTCCGGCAGTAGAATCTGAATAATAAAAGATCGCAGTTCCCACCTATTCAAACACTGCGGTGAATAAAACACAATGCGAAAGGTAAAAGACGCAGACAGGGGCGAGTGGAGGGATGTGGAATCAAAGAGAGTGAGAACAAACTAGAACGGTGCAAGAACTACTTGAAATCCTTACCAAAATTGTCAAGAAAACGTACTACGGCTCCATGTGTGTGTCGACCATTTTTGTTTGAAACTAGTTTGTCGCGTGTTGATGACGTAATGTAATGCGGCGCAGGAATACTGACGGTATTTTTTTTTTTTAACAAAAAAGGAATGAACAAATAAAACTACTGCAAATATTATATTATAAATATTTCAATATTAGATAATTAATTGTAAATATTACTTTATCATTAATAATCAAAAAAACCTCTACTTCCATATATCCATATACATTAGTGATACAGTACTACAAAGAAAACAACAGGCTCCTTTTCTTTCTTAGATCCTGTAGTGAAGCACAGGTCACCAGCGCATCACCAAGTGGAGAGCCCAGACCTGAGGACATTCCACCTAACAAGAAAGGGGTTACCCGGAGGCCTTGTCCAGACAGACAGCCCAAACCTCCTCTGCAGCAGCTTGCCCAAGCATTGGAGGTGTAACAAGACACTGCCCCAACCCTTCACTGTGAGAATCACACATATTTATCTGTTTTGAAAAATAACATTATAGAATTATTTTAATGGTCATCCAATACCAGCGACGTCCCAGTTTTACAATTGTACCAGTGCTGATTTTTTTTTCCGTCTTCGAGGTTTTTGCCCTCGGCAATGATGTCCCAGATGGCGTTCTTGTTACTGTCATGGCCGGCAATGAAGAAAACAGTAGTGCTGAATTACGCAATGCCACAGCAACCATGAAACAGGGATTTGCCCACTTCAATGACCTCCGCTTCGTAGGTCGCAGTGGAAGAGGTATGTAATAATTTGACATATTTTACTCCTTTTGGAATATGAAATCTATTGAACAATAGGTATTGCCTTGGGGGAAAAAAAACTTATCTTAGTTTTATTTAAGTAAGATTTGTAGAGTCGGGTAAGCCAAAACCATAAGTGAACAGCATTTTACTGTATTTCACAGGTAAAAGTTTTACAATTTCCATCAATGTGTTGACATCACCGCCTCAGATCGCCACTTTACAAAGAGCCATCAAGGTGACTGTGGATGGACAACGGCAGCCAAGACGTTAGTAGACAGCGTATTAGCAGAACGGCTTCTGTAAAATAAAATCACCACTTACTTTTTTCTTGTCCGACTGTCTGTCAGGACAGAGGCAGAAGGAGGTGAAATCAGGGCTTTTCAGATCAGGCAGCCGCAGCACTGCATCATCAGGTCTGGAAACATTCCAGTGTATCCAGCTCTACTTGTCTTGTATTACTCTGAACACGGTGCTGATGCTGTCTCCTCTCTCTAGACTGCAGACCATTCTCCTCTCCCTGGACAAACGAGCCTTCATTTTTGGGGCAGGTAAACTCTCTGAGCTCCTCCTTCAATCCAAGTCCAAGAATGCATCATCTGCCTGCCATCTCCTACTCCGCCCAGCCCACCACTTACAGCTCATACCTGTCATCTCCTCCTCCGCCACCTCCTCCACTGAGCCACAATAGTTCTTTCCAACCAGGCAGCTTCTACTATGGACAAAATCAACAGTTTCACTCCATGAGTGAGGAGCGCAACGTGGTCACAGCACTAACCAATTACATAGAAGGGGCGTGCCTCTCTATAAGGGGCGAGGAGCCTGTCTGGAGGCCTTATTGATGGATGAATCTGTTCTTATTTCCTACAATATTATTTCATGTGTGTTTTTCTATAATTCAACCTAAATGTGCCACATTTATTTTCAAAAGCACACTGATAAAATGTAGTTTATATATCATCTTTTTTTCTATAAATACCAATAGTTCGGGCAAAACAATAAAAACCAACATTTAAATTAATTTCTTCAAACTAAGGTCGTGCAGTGTTTGACAAAAAAAAAAAAAATAAAAAAAAAAAATCCGTCAATTTAAGATTCAAAACAACAATTTATTATAAGCAATATTAGATGTAATCTTAAATCAACATATTAAAAGTTCACATTTTAAATGCCTTTTTACAAGTCTCTGTAAAACTGCCAGCAAATATTGGCACCGTATTTGTCACCTGTAGAAACCTACCTTTGATATAAAGTTATAACACTTCAAATCTGAAAATTATAACCTCGCAATGGCTTTGAAGACATCCTAAAGAAACCTGTTGTTTAGAATGTATGGCTTTAGACCTCCAAGGCAAAGTTCTCCTGTTGAATAACACAAAAAAACTTTATTAGTATTCTAAATGGCAAAAACATACTACTGACACATTTTTTTTTTATAGTTTTAGGGAACAATTTGTGAAACATTCACCTCTGCACAGCTTTTTTAAAAAATCCAGACATTGTACCTGTAAAGCTTTGAGTTCAGCCACCCTTCTACTCCACTCTTCTTCTGTCATCTCTTCTTCCTCTCCTCCTTCCCCACCCATCTCCTGAGTATGATGCTCTCCTGAAAGGCAGAAGATCAATAAAATAAAGCGTCCTAATGACCTAAACTCACGTTCTTTTCACTTTTCTTCCAAACCCACCATTGCAGGCCAGAGCGGTGCAAACCCAGTTTCCACAGGCACACACACACTTGTTACACTCCATCTGAGTTTCAGCTCCGTCCTCAAACGCTTCATCTTCCAGGGCACATTCTTAATGCAGAGATAGAAGAAAACATGCAGATTAATGTAGAGAGTGGGGGAAAAAAACATTGTGGACATAAATATATGGTTTATCACTTGGGTATTGTTGGAATAAATCTAGTGAATTTGTCTTTACTTCTTTCATAGGGATGGTAGGTGGGTGTCAGACAGTTGACAAACTCATTCAAACTCAGCTTCCAGTCTGCATTTTCATCCGAAAGCTCAATCAGAGCATCAACACAGAGAGATCTGAAAGACAGGAGGAGGGATGAGATCCAGCTCCCCAACTTAAACTTAAAAAATAAAAAATAAAGGTCTGCTTGTCGTGAATGCGATGCTTCAGCCACACCTCAGTAATGAGTTAGTCTCCAGACTTTTTGAGTAAGTGAGGTTCAGTGCTGTCTCGTTATGCTTCAGGAAGCTCAGAAATTCCTTGGAATCAAGCTCCGAGTCCCCATTGTCATACATCTGTAAGACAGGAACGCATTGAAAACCTTTTAGAACTTTTTGTGACGTCAGAAATGAGGTAAGATCTCCAAATGAACAATGGCTTTCAGAAAGCTGTGAAGTTCTAACCTTAAAGTACGTGTGCAGACGTTCACTGGCTGACGAGGCCAGGTGGTCAGCCTCTACCTCCTCTCGAATCCACTGGATCACTCTCTCTCTTAACCAATCACGATCAGACAGGAAGCACACAACTACACATGTGCATCAGCATATAAGGCGAATAGTAGTATAAGAGTGCAAGACTATACAGTTAATAACTGTGAACTCAGCAAAGAAATGAATTATTACTTCATTTTCAGTCAAGTTTAAGAGACTTACTGGGGCTCACGTCTCTCTTTGTGGGTTTCCCTGCGGATAAGGAGAGGAATGCATTCAGAAACGAATCACAGGGAGGAAGTTAAAGGCTTCATCTTTAAAAAACACGATCAATAAATGTACCAGGCTGATTGCAGGACATTCAATCCTATTAAAACCTCATCCATCCATCCATCTATCACTCCATCCTGCGTTTACCCTGGCAGTGTCCCCGCTGGTCTGCGCGTATCTTAGTCTGTGTGAGACAGGCTTCTCTGTGCAGCTCGCAGTGGTTCCTGTAGGATTTACCGTTACTGCCACACACCCAGTGCTCTCTTTCATCACATCGCTGTGGAAAAATGCAAAAGAGAAGGCTAAAAGTAACAATAGATTCAGAGCAATGACAACACCTAACATACATGGCTACTGTATGTTATCAATTTGAAGTTTTTTCATCTCTAGATTGTTGAAACTGATTGAAACCTAACCTGTAAGCAGTGACAGACAGGTTCTCCTCGGTCATTTGGGACGCACTCTCGGCCGGCCCCACACACTGTTTTGGCACAGACGGACTCCTCCTGAAAGAATGCACACGGCTCTTGAATGAACGGACAACAATGCACGGAAATAAGAAGTGTGTGTGCTTCACACAATCCAGATGGTGACCTTTAACCTCCAAGTAGGGGAGCCATGGGCTGCTTTGAATATCAATAGGCTGCACGCCTGCAGGTGGACCACCGCGTAAAGGCACCGATGCTGAGTGACAATACTGGAATAAATCTAAGTGACTTAGAAGCTGTAAAATCACCAATCTCTAATCCTATGCTTAAGTAAAATCAAAGCTATTTCATTGCTGAAGGTCCCACTAACACACACACACACACACACACACACACACACATACACACACACACAAACATACAATAGGAACATCTGTTGTCTCAACTCCAGCTGACATCTGCTCCGCTGCAAACCTGCTGTTAGTAGCCGGCTGATCGCTCTCCCGGTGTGTTCGAGCGTGTGTTTGTGTGTGTTTCTGCAGACAAATTATACGCAGAGCCTGCACGCCGCGTGTACAAAAATACAGATTAACGTTTGAAGTTGCTCCACAAAAAAAAGATGTAGAAAATATAAGGATAAACTCGGGATATCCCATATAATTTGTCTTTCATGCTGTCAAAGGTCAGAGGTCAACAGCAGTTTTGACAGCTCATGATGGATTTAAGTGAAAAACTTTGAGAGACATAAAAATACCATGGCTGGACATGCTTGAAGCCTGACTCCGTATACCTGCTGCCACTTGTTTTCAGCTATTCTACCTATAAATGTCTGTAGTCACCATCAGAAGGCTCTGTCTTGCTGTAAAACTATTTATTATCAACTAAAATGCAGTTCAGCACCACACAAAACTTGCCCAACTGTTTCAATTTGACTTTAAGATGCAGTTAAAAACTTAATGACTGATCAGAAAATATGACCCTTTAGCTTCACAATAACAAAATAAAATCTGTTTTTCTGTTGGGTTTGTTTAAATAACTAAATCATGCTTATATATAGTAAAAACAATTAACACAGCGCCAACCTGAATACATTTTTGCATTGTTTTTTTATATACATTAGCAGTTCTTATTGCATTTCCACTATAGTTTTATCTCCTCTAATGTACTGAAAATAAAGCAATAATTACAATTGTATAAATATAATTAGAATTGTTACATTAGAATTTACCTTTGTCAGAGGAAAGGATGATGCAGGAGAAAGGCAAAGGAGCAAAGGGAGCAGAAGCATCCCGTATGTCAGCATCTGCAAAGGAAAGGAGAGAAAACAAGGAGTAAAAATGGTTTCACTACTTTAAATCAGCTATCACTGCAGAGTCCCGGTACTTTGCTGATGTGACAATTAAAAAAAAAGAACATTACCGTGCATGCAGCAGAAACACAGCTGCTCTATAGTCCAGCAGCCCTTCGAAGCAACCACACCAGAGGATCTGAGGATCTGATGTTAGGTGGAAAATGGATCTGATGCCCAGTTCACTCCTGTGGATCCATTTAGCTGAGAGGGCTGATTGTGACCAACCGTGAGCGAGGTGGCCTGCCTTATTCTGGAGTGGAACAGGATTTGAAGTATGAAAAAAGGAGGAGGAGGAAGAAGAGAAGGGGGAAGGATGAAGGCAGAGAAAGGACAGCAGCTGTTGATAGTCACCCTCCCCTCCTCACCTCCTCCCCCCAAAGTCACACACTCGCAAGCGCATAGTTGTCATTTCCCTTGAAGAACTATAAGTGGACGTGTTCAGGCAGCGTTGCCCTGCTGGAGGGGGCAGAAAAAGTGACAGAACCTTTTCACATTTCACAACATGTTTAAATGATGATATTTGAATGACCTCACAACAAGGTCACTCTTAAAGTATGTATTATTTTTATATACATCGCCTATCATAAATGAAATTGTTCCCATTGTCTTAACCTGATGTCTGATTGAATGTCTTTATTTTTTGCACTACAAAAATATAGGGTTTTTGTTCTTATGAGTGAGGTAATGATAAAAGTGCTTTTACATCAAGGGTGAACTATACGTTTTAGTGAGTTGCAGTTCTCCACTATGGCCACTAGATGGCAGACAATAATAACACAACGGGTTAATTTAAAGATCAACGCTGCAGGGATTATGGAATTGTGGCACTTTTCCAGTTTGGAATCATATTTAAACTAGGTCTTTTTTGCACACACACACACACACACACACACACACACACCCGACCCCCCAGCCCCCCTTTCTCTTCTCTCCCACTCTGTCATCCTCACTGCAGTCAGCTATTTGTCAGAGGACGTGCAAAGGTTGAGATACACTGACCCTCATGGTGTGTGCTGCAGCACCACTGCATTAAAAGTCTGGCATCAGCCTGTGCAGACTCTGTGTGTGT
>CAAE01014597.1:1242420-1255902 GCA_000180735.1 Tetraodon nigroviridis
AAAGTTTTAAATCAGGAGGCCCCACCCTGTTTTAAACACAAGAAAATCCTCTTTTTCATAAAGTTTTATCAATTTGTTTTTTGAACTTTATGTTTTACAGTTAGAAAGTCCCCAAAACAGCACAAATATACACACGAGCTCAAATCTTTAACTTTCTAATTTGTTTGTGGTGCAGTTTTATTCTATTTACATTATGAATGAATCAGCTGCTGTAGGAACCGTTTTAAGCAACACATTGTTAACCAGGTGGCCATTTTGTTGTCTCTGACGGGTGTATATTTTCTTGGCAACACACTGGTTGACCTACAAAAGTCACATGAGCGATCAAGGCCACTCAAGAAACAACGTATTTTTTTATGTGGTGCAAAGAAAAAAAAAATGCATAAAAGTCAGTCTTGCCTCAATTCTCTATTTCCACAGACAGTTATCACCAAGGGCACTAAAGGAGTTTGATAACCATTTACCCTACGGAAGCGTAACAAACTGTGTTGAAACCCATCTAGTGATCATCTCAAACTGCCAAACTCTTTTCCAGGCATTGAGATACTCTAGCATTTTTTTTTTTTGGATCATTCGCACTCTCAGATGTATATTTATTATTAAATTAGTGCTGATCTTGAGTCAAATGGCTTTTAAGATTGATACCTCAGGGATGTCCCGTTAGGTCCAGACTGGGTTATTTGGATTAGTTCATGGTCACACTGGTGAGATTAACCACACAAACACAGAATAAAGGCCCAGAGTCAGCTGCAAAGGCTCAATACTGTCACTGATCACTACTGTTGATTAGAACCTCCAGGTTAATATAAAGTGCTAATAATAGGTTAAATATAAGTTCCAAACCAGACCACAAAAAAGAATATGGATGCCAGTCCGTCCAGTCCGTCCAGTCCAACAATGCTTTCGAGGCTAACAGGTGGTTTCACACAAGTGTTTCGCTGTAATGCTTTACACAGTCTAGAATCTGTTTGGAACGAGATAAAACGTCACTAAAACCAGATCAAACCCTGCTTATCAATAATGGAGATGCAAGGGCTGTGAACAGGGTAAGTCCTTTCTTAAGGGGTGAGTTGTAAGGAAGAGATCACGAGTTGCAAGTAGCAGTGCCAACATTCATGTCACCTCAGGGCCTCATCCTTTTATTTCTTATTTCTTTTAATTTGATTAAAAGTGATAGAGGCAACCAACTGGAGGCAAACAGATCGAACCTTGATGTGGAACTGAGTCACACCACTTTTTGCACTGTTAATGTGATGAAAACCTAACATGCAGGAACAGTAGGGCATTCAGACGCAAGAACTCACCACAGTCAGCGCTTGTACGGGCACACTGACTCCTCATGACCACTTCATCAAAGACTTCAGGTGGAATCTTTTTACAACTGATGCAACATCTGCACAAAAACGATTCTGTTCAGTTTGTTAATTTACCCAGCAGCGACGTACACGGTGATTTGTGTATTGTTGTTCTCCAGTGGTTTGCTGTGCAGAGGAAATCTTCTTGCCAGTACTGAGTGCTGAAACAATGAGCCTTTTTTATCGAGATACACCTGACTGCAGGGGACAAATCAGAGCTTCTGGGGATCTACTGATCCTCAGCATGTGTCACATGGGCTTAATGCTATTTTAGAGGAATCAAGAGGAATTCGAATCATTTGTGCGACACATACACTGAGAAGTGCCCGGGGGGAAACATTTGACACTATCACAAGTTGTCTGGGACATCGTCCCAGTCTCTGTCAGTACCCCGTTCTGAATAACAAAGCTCCAAAGAGCTCTAAAGAGAAAAAAAGAGCTCATTTCCCTCATTTCATTTCAACCTCTAGATTCTATGACATGTTTTAAGAGACCCTTGAATTTATTAAATATCTCAATTTAATGATCTGGGGTTTTTTTTTTTTAGATATTGTAGTTCTAAAAAACTAATTTTTTATTCCAAGAATCCTAGCCAGAGGTAGAGAAGAGTTACAATATACAATAGTTTTTGGCGTCAAACGTTCAGATATTAAGATTGCAAATAAATCCTGCATAATCTGATATCCTAATTTGGGGAGGATCTGCGAAAAAGAAATTTCCCACTTTTCCTAATAAACCACTTTTCAGTTTTATAATCAAACACATGCAACATGCTTATTTTAACTCCAAACTATTGCTGACTAATCGTTTCGGTAACACTTGATGTGAAAGTGTGTTCCAGTCACACCGAATGAATGTCTAAGGCAGGCTTGTGAGTCTCTCTGACAAAAAAAGAATGGCACTTAGATTAGGACCTGCATCCATTGTTTCCTAATACAATATCTAACTTCCTCTAGGTGCCAGACGCCACAAAGACGCACATTCACGTCCACAAGAGCTGAATAGCAGGCAGCGAGGCGCGCTTCCTCTGTAGATGTAGACGATGGAGTTATGGTGAAAGGGGGACAGAGAGGGACCAAGAAGGAGAGGGAGAGAGACAGAGAGAGAGAGAGAGAGAGACAGAGAGACAGAGTCGGGGGGCGGTACCAACTTTATTCTGGTACATATCAGCATAGACACAAACTTTTTCCCTTACCCCTCTGCCGCTCCTGCCTCCACATCGGTTCGGACTCACGTACCTGTTCACATCCGCTTCACGGGCCAAACCAAACGTCCTACACTCGTCTGACCTTTGAC
This sequence comes from Tetraodon nigroviridis, assembly GCA_000180735.1. NCBI lineage: Eukaryota > Metazoa > Chordata > Actinopteri > Tetraodontiformes > Tetraodontidae > Tetraodon > Tetraodon nigroviridis. The sequence continues at coordinate 1,245,072 of CAAE01014597.1, forward strand.
CTCTGACCACCGTCTGCAGTTACTGCAGAGAGCAGAGACAAGTGGTCACTTCATCAGCTCTGACAAGACTTTCTGAGACCTGCTGCAGTTTCCTGCTTCCATATTCAGGTATGGTGCGTTCATCAGGGTATTCCTTTCAAATCTGAATCTGTTTCACCAAATTACACTTCAAAAAACACCAATAAATGTAAATTTAAAAACATTTTTAACAGAAAGCCACATTATGACAACTAGTTGATGCATTGCTGTAGCCCAATAATGCAGTTAAATGGGCTTAACGCTTTAATGTGTGAGGAAGTTTAATATTGCAGTTATAAGAATGTTTTTGTGATGATTTGAAATAAATGACTTTGCCTCACTCAAATCTTGGTAAAACTCTTGTGACAGTGGCTTTTTCAGAGGATTGTCCTGAATGTACAGCTGTTCTCACACCTCTCTAATCTTTGATGATCAATGTTTTATTTTCCATAAAAAATCGAACAAACTTGGGGTGGTATTTATTGTTTACAAATTAATTTTGACACTCCGCCTAAACACTTATATTAGATATTTATGTTTATATTTACATTGCATTTTAGTATTGTTGTAACACAATTTTTTCAAAGCAAGTAATTATTGTTTATGTTTCTAAATTATTCGTCTTTCATTCATGTTGTAATCTATTAGTGGATTTAGTTGAGTGAATCTTGGGATTAATGGTCACTATCAGACTAAAAACATCCTCAGGTTTATCTCTCTCCGTGCGCGCGCGCGTGTGTGTATGTGTGTGTTAAGACAGGATGAAAAACAATACTTTAGTGCTGATAAGCAGCAAAAAAAAAAAAAAAAAGGTCAGGCAAAAGTCTATACAAGGAAGCAATATTGTTATTAATGATTCTTGGAGCACTTCTCAAACACACACCCAAACACACAAACAGGAAGGGAAGGGTCCTAAAAGCACAGTGAATGGATAAGATTTCTGAAATTCCTAATGTGATGTAAAACATGCTTTTTTGACAGCTACATAAAAAGATTTCACCAGAAACCGGAAGATGGTGATTTGACCGTAAAAGCAACGAGAAAAAGTTACCAAAAAATGCCACGAGCTTATCTACAGTAATCGCCAAACGATCGCCAACTTCTGGGGACTTTCAGTACTCTTTTGTTAAAAACCGGCTATCAGCGCAGCATCAACATTTGCCCGGAGCCAGTGTACAACAAGCAAATAAGATGCCTAAATAACGCCTGCATTTCCTACACAATCTACACCATCTCATCGATCTTTGACTAAGCCTAAAATAGAAGTTAAAAAACCTGACAAATTCCAGATATTATCAGTCAGATGATCATTAAAATTCATTCTCTTTGAGGGCAAATAGCTGGTGCACAGGAATTGGGAATTGTACAGCCTTTTCCTATGTTTTTATGGACTTTATTTGGAATAAACTATGAAAATCTACTGTATACATTCCAGACTTTACCCACGGTTTGCAGGATTGTGTTTACGATAGACTTTTCCTTCCCTGGAGACAGACTGATGGGAGTGTGGGAACAGACAGTGGAGCTAATATAAGACGAGGGCACAGGCGTTTTTAAAAACGGGATCAAGTAGGGGGAGGACTGGGTTGATGGGGTCAAGGTTCAAAACGGCAGACACACACACACACACACACACACACACACACACACAAAAATAAAAAACACAAACTCCAGGCATTTATGTTACACTAATAATTAAAGAAGCAAGTTAAACACGCACAGGTAGCTATTTACAAACAGCACAACTACAAATATTTGACTTAACCTGCTTAAAATCTGTGGTTAATTTCTCATGATGCCTTATTCATCTTTTCTTTCAAACAGTACACCTGAAACCTGTGGGTTGCAGACGAAGAACCTGCGCGCTCTCTCTCTCTCCTACAGGTGCATCAGTCAGAGAAGAGCAGGCAACTAATAAAAAAGAAAGGACACTCCAAACAGTCATGGCAGACTGGAGCCTACTGGGAAACTTCCTGGAGGAGGTGCAGGAGCACTCCACCTCTGTTGGAAAGGTATAACCAGAAAAAAAAACAAAAACAGTGCATGGCAGACATAAATACACTAAAATCTGACAGTAATATTGTTTGCATGTAATTCCGTGCATCACCTTGGTAACGTCTCCTTTCCAAATCTGCTTTTTTGCTCTGCAGGTGTGGCTGACCATCCTGTTTATCTTCCGTATCCTCGTGCTTGGGACCGCCGCCGAGTCATCCTGGGGAGACGAGCAAGAAGATTTCAACTGTGACACCGAACAGCCAGGCTGCGAGAACGTTTGTTACGACCGAGCCTTCCCAATAGCGCATATACGATACTGGGTAAATAATAAAATATGGAGGACACAACATATCTCATGGCCATCAAGACCTGCAGTCTGTGTGGAGTTAGGAAAAACAAACACTAATATTGATCAGTGTGATACGACACACAACCTAATAATGAGATTTAAATGTCTCTTTTGTTCTTTTATCTAATTCACCCACCTTGATTTGCACATTTCTTCCTGCTGCTTCTCTCAGGTGCTGCAGATTGTGTTTGTGTCCACGCCCAGCCTGATCTACATGGGCCACGCCATGCACAGGGTTCGCAGGGAGGAGAAGAGGAGGAACAGGGAGGAGGAAGGTGGGGAGGGGAGAGGTGGAGAGGAGGACCCAGGAGGAGGAGGAAGAGGAGGAGATGACGGCAGAGAAGAAGATAAGAAAGGAGGGAAAGAAGTGGCGGAGCAAGGAGAGAAGGAGAGCGGAGGTCGTGTGCGCTTGAGGGGAGCGCTGCTGCAGACCTATGTACTGAGTATACTGATACGAAGCATCATGGAGGTATGTCCAACAGGTTTGGTTAGAGAATGTGGAAAAATAAAAGAAACAGCTGTCCGGATGAAAGACCAGTAAAAGAGCAACTATATTTGCTTCTGGGGGAGTCCGAGGGCCATGCATGCTTAGCTTTCAGCTAAAAGGTGGCGGCACACGCTGACTTCTCTGCACACTGAAACCATTGATCCCCCTCGTGCAGGTGGTGTTTCTCAGTCTCCAGTATTTCCTGTACGGGATCTTCCTCACTCCCCTGTATGTCTGCGAGGTAAACAGAAAAATCCTCATTTGTTAAGTGCTAAACGCATCTCACTGGCTACACATTCACCCGTTTCTCTGTGTTTCAGGCCTGGCCGTGTCCACATCCGGTGAACTGTTATGTCTCCAGGCCAACAGAGAAAAACGTGTTTATTGTGTTCATGCTGGCTGTTTCTGCCGTCTCTCTGGTTCTCAGCGTGCTCGAGCTGCAACACCTGGCCTGGAGGCACTGCTGCAGGTAGGAATTCCAAAAGAGATTGGAGTTAGAAGCGCACTGAGGTCGTTTGTGCTGATTCTGGTGGATAAAATTTGCTAAATGTCCTCTGCAGACACCTGTTTAGCAGGAAGGCGGTAGCTGCTAATGAGGCCTCTCTGGGCCGACAGCTCTCCTTGTCTCCTCCACCACCATCAACCCCACCTCCAGACTTCAGCCAGTGCATGATGGGCTCGACACACTTCCTACCTCTGGCTTTCCCCAGCCACCACCTGGTGCACCAACAGAACTCCGAGAACATGGCCACCGAGAAGCACAAAATCGCCGCCGCCGTCGAAGAGGCCACCCTCCTCCAGATGGGCTGCTACTCGCACGGATGGCAAAAGAGCAATCCCAGCCAGATCCAGGAGGACGCCTACCTCAGGAAGGACAATAACTGCTACGGGCCCGGAGGCAGGAAGATGAGCTGTCCGCAGATTCAGAATGGGGGCTCCGACAGGCTGCTGCTTTGCCCCGGCGGGGCTCTCAGTCAGAAGGACAAGCGGAGGTTCAGCAAAACCAGCGGCACCAGCAGCCGAACAAGAGCGGACGACCTGTCGGTTTAAGAAACTGGACACGTCGGGCCTTTTATCGACCCCAGTGTAACACATTCCCCTGGTTTGCCTTCCGCCAAAAAGAGCTGCTTTTTTAACTTTTCTGCTTTTAAAGCATCTTAGCAACATTTAGGACTTTGCTACTGACTAATTGTATAATCATGAATGATTTTCACAGCAGCGTTTGCTATTTATTACTCCATAATGCATGAATGCTCTATATGTTCAAAACATGTTTCAGATGAACGCTTGTGTTCTGTGAATTGTGTTTGTTTGTGAAAAGAATTTATTAGAACCAGTTTCTACAGTAGGTATGTAGAAGAATGTATCTTGATTCTCATGGCAACGTTCCAGGTCTGGACCAGGGTTTGAGTGCACAAAGGTCATCTGAATACATCAGGAATGTTTGGGAACTAAACCACTAAAGAGATTGTCTGTTTTCTTTCCCATCTGTGGCAGGAAAATTAAATTTAGAACTTTCGCATCCATCATGTCCCACAAACACAGACGATACCATCTCTCTGTGGGACATTTTTAATTTATTTAAATTAAAAAGTATTTCAAATTTATAATTGAACTTAATTTTATTAAATTTTAAATTTAATTATTGGTGATACTAAAGACTCAAAAGGTATAAAAAATGATAGTAGAAAATAACAGAAATTAAAACCAAGGTTTTAAAAAGAAGTGCTAGTTTTAGCATTGTGGTTAACATGGCTGAACAAATCTGAGATTCATCATTTGAAATATTAATTTTGGTGATGCATCCTTTAAAAAATCTTATTAAAAGAAGAATTTTAACAAAAAAAATACAAGAAACAAGATCGAAGAACGTTAGTGTGGTTTACCGTGTACAATACCGCCATCTTCTGGTCGTATGTATAACTGCAGATTATAATTCATATAAATGTCGTATCATTCACAAAATTTACGATATATTTAAACAAATTTAGTAGGATTATCTCTACCTGATTGCCACTTGCTTTTCATGCTTGTTTCTTTTCCAGTTGCCCTCGGGGTCGCCAGTATGGTGGAGCAAAGGGGAAAACTTTACAGCAGCCGTGTAAAATCAAAATATACTTACATTTGCCCCGTTAATCTACTGTTGCTGCGTGAGGACTATGTGTGAAGTACACATGAGCTAGATGTGTTCAGCAGGCCAGTGAGCCCCCGCTGTGCCTGAAGAGGCTGTGATTCCTCACATATTACAGACGCCACAGGCTATTTAAAGGACGCATTTAACACCAGTGCTTCCACCAGGGCTGCACAACAAAACCACATGCAGCGTTGGTGCTCACAAACCCACGTGGTTTTATGACTTCAGAGCCGCAATCACTTCATTCACGACCTGCGGGAGCAGACCCAGGCTGAGGATCTGGTCGTTGTCTCTGCTGGACGTTGGACTTTGATGGCGACGTGGGTGTGCGGGACCTGATCTGCCCTCCGACTCACATCTGACAAAGAAGAAGAACATAAAACAAGACCAGCCATGACGGAACACCCTTCCAGGCGTCCCCTTTAATTAATTCTTCATTTTGTCCACGACTACAGCACATACATATATCACATTATGGTATTTTTTCTGCATACAGTAGGCCAGATTACAGTACGATGAGTTACAGAACAGCCTTTTGCGCCTGTGAAACCAGGTAATTATACTCTTCCTTCCCTCCAGGTCTTTCCTTTCACAGTTTTTTTTCTAGGAAACACAGATTCCCAGTGATGGATATCAACATGCCAGTGGCCTTGAAATGTGCTATATGTTTGTGTAATCTTTAGCTATAAAGTAGCGTTATGATGAGTAAAATTAAACCTTACCCACTGATAACTTAAAAGCAGGTAAAAGCAGGCGCCCAGACGCAGAACGAAAGGTGGTGGCAGAATTTGGCCAAAGAGCAAATGAGTCTGGCCCTATTATACAAGACAGAGGAGGAGCGCGACACATTTACACTGTGGGACTGTGGAAAGAAAAGCAGTCAGTAACAGAATCTGAGTGGTTAGCACCGGAAATTGAAATCCATTGACCTAATCTAGTTTTTAAGTAATACATTTGATAGCAATTGGCTCTTCCATGGTCTAACGTACCAATTAGATGTCCACCTAATTTAAATACAGTCAGCAGGTCTTCTCATGTGTCCAGGTACAGATTAATGAACAAAACGTAAAGATAAGGACTGGTTTTGTGTTTAGCCACTGAACAATAACTCACACCTTCTTCTCTGATCACAGAAAACATAAATAAACATGGTGTACAAATGACTACACACAAAACCGAGTCCTTTTCATGTACAAACTTAACCAAACATATTCTCCTTCACGAGGTTGATGATTTCAGGTACGCAATCAGGTCCTGGCGCTCTGCCTTCTTCTTGATGCCAGCAAAGATCATTTTGGTTCCAGGAATATACTTCTTGGGGTTCTCTAAATATTCCAGCAGGGTGTCCTCGTTCCAAATAATCCCTGGAAAATATGTCCAACAACCCCAGTCAAAGACTACGACAGTCAGTTCGATTTAAATACCTGCCTTTAGTTTTTCTGTAGGTCCTAAACAATAAAGATCTTCATGTCAACTACAGGAGGTGAAGGTAGACGGTTATTTAGAGCCTCACTGTTGCACTGACCTTTACTCTTGTTGGCATCTGTGTAGGAGAAGCCCTCCGCCTGTCCAGTCTTGCGTCCAAACAGGCCCCAGAGGTTGGGGCCCGTCTTGTGCTTGCCCCCCTCCTCGACTGTGTGACACTGGGCACACTTCTGGACAAAGGTTTTCTTTCCTTTTGCGATGTCTCCCATTGTTAACTGCAGAAATGAACAATGAATTAAAAAAAAGGTCAGATATAAGCAATAATTGCGAATATTATAAATAACACACAATGGATGATCTGAAATGAAGCTAAAAAAGTTGGATCTGTGAGTTATACATTCCACATACATACATTTCAATAAATATGTAATGTTATAACAACAACAACAACAATAATAAAGCTACATCTATAAATAAAGCTGTCCTATTCCTAGACCAATGGCGCCATGTGGCGAAGGGCGTTTAAGGTGAAAACTACAGCTCTTTAAAACTGGAACCCAGCTTTTATGACATTGTAATGTGCACCGGGACCCGCAGAGGTCATCCAACGGTGACCCACCCGCACACCGGCGGACGCTCCCGCCCGGAGCGGCCGGACACGCTCGCTGCTCCGCCTGTTCTATCCCCGGGTTCGCGTCACTGCCGGCCGTGCCCGCTCCGCGCAGCCAGGGTGACTTTACACAAAACAGGGTCTGACTTTTAGGTAAACATGGTCGTCTTCAGACTGTCCCAGGGAACCTTTAAGGTATTTTCCGCAGAGGGAACAGATAAAAACGCGAACGACTGACCAGTGTTGCACTTAAAGGTGTCCCCTTCATCACGTGATTACGTTATTAATCAAATGATAACTTCACATCTCCTGGGAACGTCTAAGATCACATACATATTCCAGTGTTTACAGAAAGACTTCGATGTATATAATTGGCATAGCGGCCATTATGTTGTCTTTCACGAAATACATGAGTTTGAATAAAAGTGTGAGGACTGTTCTTAGCCCTGCGTTACTTTATACGGTTACCCGCTTCCAACATGGCGGGTGCCGGTGAGTCGCATCTTCCCCATACCACCAAGGGCATTATATGTAACACAATGACATCTATAGTTATCTGTAGTATATTGGCAATTTCTTATAGCCATATCAAAACCAACCAAGATAGAGTCTCGATGATACAGGTGTAGTTAGCCCGCTAGCTTGATAAGGTATGTAATGCTTTCAGGGTGTCAAGGATGCTTCAATGTCGGTGGTCAATTCCACCTCCCGGCGCTATGATTTTTTTACATATTCAATTGAAAGGGAGAAAAAAAAGACGACAGTAGTATTAAAACAATACAGGAATAATAAAAATGCTCCTAAATAGCACGGTTTAGGATACCATACGCAACGACAGGAGCCGTTCACCATGAGCGCTATTGCTGACTGGGTAGTACCGTTAGATGCCTTCATTTTCCGCGAGATCTTAGAGTTAGCTTTAAATACTAAACAAACAAGATATGTGATATAACTTCCCAGTAGAAGGCTTACCTTAAAATGTGCTGTAGTTAATTTTCACAGCTGCAGGTGCAGGATGCTTCCAATGAATACGACTGGAAATGGTTCTGTCGGTCGTAAAGAAGGTCACTTCATTACTATAGACACCGGCTTTAGACGTCATCAGCCAATCATGTGCCGAGAAAACTCCTCGTGGGTGCGCAAAGCCCGGAGAGGCCGCGTTCCATTTAGACAAGTGTCGCTTCTATTTTTTGCTAATAGTCTAAATTTAATTTAGGGAAAGGAAACAAATCATTTTAATTTTAGCAGTAAAATTTCATCTTTTTTGCTTAAGTTAAATTATTTAAATTACTAGCATAGTAAAAAGGAAGGGATAACAGAGTGGCTAAAACAGTTTAGGCAAGAAGCACTGGTTTTGTATTGTTGCGTACGGTTTTGTGTAACCTTCCTCGGCTTCCGTCGTAGAGCGCAACAGCACCCGCTCCAAGAACACTAAATGGATAAATACAATAAAATGAATTGTAAATGTATCTATTTTAATTGTTATATATGTAACACATTGTTCTTCATTTAAGAGTGCTTCACGTATGCCCTTAATAAAATAGCAATAAAAGAATATTTAACTCTACATTAAACGAGAGAACACAAACGGGTTGCTGTTACACCGCTCATCCATGAGATGGCAGCGATCCTTTACTGTCTTTGAGCGGATATAATTTTCCACATTTGTTAAATGTAAATGACAACGTACTGTAATCAGTTAGACCCCTTTGCCAGTATTACACTAATCCTATTTTTTAAAAAATCTTTTAAAAAAATCTTTTAAAAAAATAGCTGATGGCTAGTATTTCCAATCCGAGCGCTACCTTCTCAGTTGAGTGAGGAAATTCCGAGGGGCATTTCAAAGCACCACGTTAAAAGCAGGAAGCAAAGATGGAGGAATACGCCACAAAACAAGTCATCGAAAATCTAGACGATCCTCCTAATAGCCGACTCTTCATAGTCACAAGTCGGTCCATAAGTGAAGATGAACTTCGTGACACCTTCTCTATCTTTGGAGACATCCAAGGAGTGTGGATTGTCAAAGACAAGCAGACAAAGGAGCCCAAAGGCATCAGTTATGTGAAATTCGCTCGGTCTTCGCAGGCCTGCCTTGCCATGGAAGAAATGCACGGAAAAGTCATTTCGGAAGGAACGAAACCTATCAAGGTAAGGAGATAGTCTCCAGCCTTCATCTCGATTTAAGCGACTTGGTTTACGCTGTTTTTTTGTTTCTCATTAGGCTTCCGTCACCCAATTAGCCTGTTCGCTTCCTGCTAGCATGTTACGTCACCCACACGCTCGCGTTTGTCCTTACAATTTCATCCAAGTCAGCTAAAAACAAAGTGCAGTTAAACATTTTAAATTCCCACTGTATATCTGTGCGTCTGTTAACCATATATTTTTTTAAATTTTAGAATATTCTAAAATCTGATTTTCACGTTTGTGTCGTTGAGGTACTTATTGCCCAGTCACGTTCTTCAACAAGACACAGAGATGTTGAAGATGAAGAGTTGACCAGGATCTTCGTCACTATCCCTAAAAGCTATTCAGAGGAGGATCTTAAAGAAACCTTCAAAGTATTTGCAACTATCTATCTATCTGTCTATCTATCTATCTATCTTAATAAATGGATTTTACTAATGTATGTCCTCAGGAATATGGTGATATCGAGTATTGTGTGATACTCAAAAACAAGACCACAGGGGAAAGTAAAGGGCTGGGTTATGTCAGATACTACAAACCGTCCCAAGCTGCCCTTGCCATTGAGAACTGCGACAAAAGTAAGGAGCTTTCTGATGTTTTCCCGTCACATTTTTGCAGGAAGCTGACAAACCTTAGCGAACTGTCAAATGTTGGTGTTTATAGCCTACCGAGCCATCCTGGCTGAGCCTCGCAACAAAGCTGCAGCGACTGAAGATTATTCTGCAGGATCATCTAGGAATGATTACATGGGTGGTGCTGAGCCGATGAACCAGTATGCACTCCCTCTGCGTAAGACCAAAAAACCCCAAACTTTCATCTAAGAGTGTAGAAATTATAACATAAACAATACTAATACTTGCCCTTTTTTCTTGATAGCAGTTTCTAATATGAATGTGGTTCTTGTCCTGGTGTTGACTGTTGCTCCTCCTTTCTGTCCAGATGACCCGAACAGCTACCAGTTCATGGACTACCGCTCTGGGGACATCACACGCTGCCTGATGGTGTCGACTCGAGCCGGACTCTCTCAGGAACAGATTTTTGCTTTGTTTGACCTCATTCCAGGCATGGAATACTGTGAACTGCAGAGAGACGCGTATGGAATGAGCAAAGGTTGGTGGTTGTACCACGTAGTACAACTGATGATCAATCCTGCCTGGTTGAAGAAATGGTCAGAAATGTGTGTGTCTTTTGTGTGTCTGCAGGTCATGCTATAATTCGCTACAATAACCTCGGATCAGCAGTGTATGCCAGGGACAAGCTGAATGGCTTTGAGTATCCACCAGGAAACAGACTCGTAGTAAATTTTGTTGACGACGGAGAGGACCGCAGCAGGTGCACACACATTTAAATGCCACTAAAGATTTTTTACACCCATCAAATTTAAATTTGGGTCCAAATAACACTAATAATAAATGTCCTTGGGCTATATTTACTCTTTTTCTATGTGTAACATACATAGTGTGTAACAATAAATGAATGAAAATGATCCTGGAGTTAGCAGAAATGTCAGGAAACGGACGAGTATGTGATTCCTGTTTGGGCTGAAATGTTTATGAGCATGTAAAATCATTTGAAAGGCGTCTCTCATTTGTGTGCGCGTGTGTGCAGTTTTGTTGGCCGGATGGCCAG